>JANKKB010028749.1:0-16543 GCA_026225775.1 Bursera palmeri | reverse complement strand
CTAGCCAAAAGATTGGTGGTGAATTAGCTTCAATTTGGTGGGTGAGCCCTTTCTGCTTGAAGTCCAAATGGCACTTATCTATTATCTTGTAAGTTCTTTATGTATCTTAATGTGTTGAAGTTTATTGTTGAAGAAAAGGTTCCAAGTTTGAAGTTGAACCGATTGTTTGTTATTGAATGTTGGAAGTGTTGTTCTTGAGTTTGTTTAGAAGTTATTTGATGTTTTATTTGAGTTTTTTGTTGAAGTTTATCTTGAGTTTTCATGGTTGGTATTTTAAGTTTGAAGTCACCCACTCAAATGGAAAATGCATGTCCAAATATGCATCAATAGACTAGTAGACTAATATTATATTAATAGAAAATTGCTAAAAAAAAAAATTATCCATTACTTTTATGATTTATTAATAAACATTAAAAAACTATGATGTTTCAAATTTTGATGAAAAATTCAAATGTTTTGGTCTGACAACAGATAATGTCTGATATTGTTTGATAGATACTCTCAAACTGTATCAGATGTTTGTTTAATAATGTTCGACGATATCCAACATGTCATAATGTCTAAATTTTTTAGAAGTTGGTAATTTAATTTCAACTAGACATAATAATTTGGGTCAAATTTTAAAAAATCTCAATTTAATAGTCGGAATGTTACATTAATTTAAAAAAAAAAAATCATTAATAAGAAAAACGAGCTTATTTATTCTTTGAATTTACCATGGTGAGACAGTCACCATTATCTATACTCACCTAATCATGGTTATGATCATTAATTAAATAAATATACGGTAAAATATTATTGGTTGGACAAAGTGAAAAGTTTATCCTTCCTAAGTTTCTCGATAATTCGAGATCAGAATGAAAATTTTCTTCTATCTATAGCCCTTCCTTTTGCGCAATCTACGCAAGTTTGTTTTTTGTTTGTCTGTTTCATCAGAAAAATAATGGAGTCTTTTCAATCCAGACCTTCTTCCTGTTGTGACATCAAAACTGCACCTGTTTTCGAGTCTTTCTAACCAATGAAACCACCAACAATTTGGCATTACACCATGACAATTTGCCAAGCTTCTAATTAAATAAAATGCTTAGGCAAACTAATAAAAATTTGATATATTAAGATTTTTTCCCTACATTTCATCTCAAGATGCCCAAATGCTTCAGCTTCACCAGATTACGGGATTCTTTCTATCGTTACTCTTTTTCATACGCTAGCCTTCAATCGGTCTCGACAGACCTCGGGGATGGCACTATCATGCACTGTTGGACCCCTAAAACCATCACGCCATCCAAACCTAATCTTCTTCTCATCCATGGCTTCGGAGCCAATGCAAAGTGGCAATATGGGGATCATCTCCGCCATTTCACTGCCAGGTTTAATGTCTACGTTCCAGACCTGCTTTTCTTCGGAGATTCCTACACGGCCAGGCCAGAGCGGACGGAGGCCTTTCAGGCTTGTTGTCTCATGAAGATGATGGAGATACTTGGTGTGCGTAAAATGAGCCTGGTTGGGATTAGCTATGGTGGGTTTGTAGGGTATAGCATGGCCGTCCAGTTTCCGGACGCCCTGGAAAGGTTGGTGCTGTGTTGTACTGGGGTTTGCTTGGAGGAGAAAGATATGGAGAATGGTCTCTTCCAGGTTCCTGATTTGGAAGAGGCTGCAAGCATTTTGTTGCCACAGACACCGGAGAAATTAAAGCAGTTGATTCGATTTTCGTTTGTGAAGCCTATCAGAAAGGTGCCATCATGTCTTCTTGCCGATTTCGTTGATGTGAGTTTTCTTGCTCTTTCTTTAAGCCCTGTTAATTAATTGTTTTTCACAGTTAGGCATTGCACCAGAATTGTATTAGAAATGTTAGGTTTTGCTCTTGGGGAAAAACTTGGGAGCATAGAAATTATATTGAAAGAAATTACTATGCAAAATTATATACAAATTTTGTTAGCTAGTAATCACTTAGTTTCAAATTGCATATCAACATTGGTCATTGTTGAAGTAGTATCCATACTTTCTTCTTTTCTATTAAGGGCTGAGAAACCTCCAAATTCATAAGTCTTCATAAGTCAGAGAAGTTAAGAAACACAAATTTATTAGTCATAAACAAAATTAATAAAACAGGTTACGGGGCGAATTAAGTCTCTATATTAATAAAAGGTCAAATCTAAGGCTCCAGAAAATTTTAAGAAACAAGATATTGTGTTATTTTATTTGATTACTTAATCAAGGCTAGCTTTTGCATCCATAACATTGAGATATTATGTCATTTTTCTTGCCATCAATCGCTTTTAGCGAAGTACTGTATAGTTGGTTTTCTCTAATTGTTAGGAAGCTATATAAGATGAATAAATTCTACTATTTCGAAATTAAATATCATTTTCAAGTCGAAAAGCAACACTAATTATTGGACGCATGTTGTTGCATCTCGTTTTTTCTTGTAGCCAGCTTAAGATCTTGAAAATTAATGAATCAATTTGCATATTAGAAATTGTCAGCTGGAATCTTGAAAGAGCTCCAAAATCTGACTGGGGGTAACATAGACTGAGTACATAGGTTGTGTTCATGCACATATGTGAAAAATTGCGAATCCATTTGAAATTCTATTATTCGTCAGAACTAGGGTTGCCATCCTATTCCTACCCAATATTAAAGAAGAGTCTTTCTTGATTTGGTAGGCATGACTATTGGCGAATTAATGAGTTTTATATCTACATATAAACATAAATTTAAGATAATTTAGTAGATAATCTCTGCACTTTCACAGGTGATGTGTACAGCTTTTGTTGAAGAAAAGAGAGAATTGATCCATGCCATACTCAAAGATCGGAAACTCTCTAGTCTTCCTAAGATCACCCAGGTTTTTTCCTTACTCTTTCTCTTTTCTTTTGTTTCTTTTGTTATTTATTTATTTCATAATCTTTTACATAAATTTACAGTACCAAGATCCCCTAGCTACCTAATCTTAATCTTAATAGATTTTTAGAAAGATATATATATATAGCAAAAGATAAAGATTTCGATCATGCAACAAGATCCTTCAAAATTTCAGAAACTTCATATTAGAAGAGGACCCAAATTATAAATTATTAGGGAAGCTCGTCAATGATATACCATATAATGTGTAGTAGTAAGAGTCTAGCGATGACCAATCTATATACTACTTACACACATGCAATGGCAAATAGCATTGAAAGTGTGGTGGCAGTTTCTTGATGAAATACGCATACTTATAACCGATCTTATTCTCCTCTTAGTTATGAATAATTGAATTTATTTTGGTCTTGTCGATTTTTAAAACGCTATTTTTCTTCTTAATTTGGTTTTCTTTATAAGCAGCCCACGCTAATAATTTGGGGACAGCGTGATCAGATATTCCCTTTGGAACTGGGACATAGATTGCAAAGGTAAATTAAATTACAAAATGATATCATTTATTCTTAACATAACTATTCTATAAATATGTCTAGAACATCTTTAAAATCAAATACATTTTCTTAACCATTTGTGTGTTCCAAATTTTTTTGGCATAGACATATTGGAGAACGTGCTCGGCTAGTAACCATTGCAAACGCAGGGCATGCTGTGAACCTAGAAAAGCCGAAGGCTTTTCTTAGGCACTTAAAATCCTTCCTTATTGATTCAGTTCAGTGTGCTCCTTCCCCACAGTCGCCTCTCTTCGAACCTCGTCATACTGACGAGTAGACTCACAAATTGTTTTATTAAAACAAGCCACTTTTTTTTTTTTTTTGGGTATCAAAATTTTTTTAACCCATTGTCAAAGGGGCTCTCTGTCTTCCGTGTTTGAATTTAATTGCCTGTAAACTATTGTCTAAAGTTAGCTATATGCATGGGTTCAATTTTTCCACCTGATCATTGTACAGTACAACTATTTTTTCCCAATTGAAATGTTCCTATTTACTATACATAAGTGATGCATTTTGACATGCATTTGTAACCAAAATTGAGTGAAATGAATCAATTTTCAAGCAACTACAACCCATGCAAACACCAAATTCGGGCAGCCTATATTTCCCCTCTAAAATACCTTATTTCAACATAAAAACACACCACAACATGCAATAATAAAATCCACCTTCATATACAACAACATTTGGCATTCCCAAATTCCATAAATTTCCAACCAACAACATGCAAATTTCATAAACAGCATGAATTTCGGCAATAACAACACTACAACAAGAACCAATTAAAACTTACTAGAAAAGATAAGAGCCAATTTGTATCTTCAAGCATAAAGGATCCAATGTCTACCAACTTGAAGACCAATTTTACTACCAAATTCTTGGCTTGAACTTGGATAAAAGATGATAAATGTGAGAAGTCTCTCCAACAACACACAAAATGTATATATTTCGTAATTCATCAAAAGCTAATGAAATATTATAAAAAAGAAGCCTTATCTAGTATGGCTTCTAAATGGGTGGAAATTATCACATGACCCACCCTTATAAACTTACAAATAATTACAAAAAATTTACACAAAAGGAAAGACTTAATGGGCCTTATAATTGAGAGGCTATAATGCAATAAGTTAGAGCCTAATTGAATTATATTGCATTTTAATGGGCTTAACAAGATATTTTACACCATTCAAAGTCTACTGACGCAATTACAACCATAAAGGCCTCTAAATACATGAAAATGGACCTTAAACAAAAAATTACATTAAAATAACAAAGTGGGTCAATAATCAGTTTGGACAGGGCTATTTCCAAAGCTAGAAGGCTCACCTTTCACATGCTAGGTGCAAACCTTGGTTGCCTTGGACTTGGATGGGCTGATTTGGAATGCTTAGGCCAAATGAGGTGGAGGTGGAAATGGATCAATAAGCGTCAACTGAGTTTCAAAAGGTTATATAAATTTTCCATTACATATAAGTTGAATTACTTTCCAATCTGAATTTATCTACTTTTTCAGGGTACTTTTTGTTGTACATTATTTATTTATTGATGTGTGAGATCTATGTAATATTAAAAATTTAACAATATGAACAGAGCTAGATCAGATTCTATACTGATCTAATTTTATTTGAGCAAATTGTATGAATGTTATTGATGGTTAATAAGAAAATTAGAGAGGAGAGAAAACAAATTAAATCTTAACCATATATGCTTATTAAAATCCACGTGTTCAGAGATATTCAAAATCTCTCTAGAGCTTAGATAAAAAGATAATCCTAATTGAAATAAAATGTATGTTCAAGTTATTTAAATAACGAGTTTTCAGAAGAGAATTGTCCATTTAGCTAATATATAGAGAATGTGTGATAAAGTACTGTCGAGACTGGACATCCACAGTACGTATAGACTAGTAATACACTTGTACTGGTTATAGAAGTATAACAGTATGATTCTCACACATCTAAATATAGGTACTTATACAAGTGTATAGGAAAACATTGTTAGCCGTTTAGACACGGGAACATATTCACTGGACACGGCCAGACACAGAATCCCATTGGTAATATATGTGTCTATGGGAGGTCTGCTCAGGGTAGGTGTAAGTAATCCTTAGACCTAAGACTTACACGGCCACCTCATTTAGAGATCGGTTCGCTTTGACACTTACGTGAATAACTCCTTCCGGATTAGAGAAACGCTTGTCGTTGGACGCATCGTGACCTATTTAGGAATGCGTGTAATGTCAAGATGGGACATATCACTCCGAGTATATGGAGGATGGCGATTACTCATAGCCTGGTCGGCATGCAAGAGCATGACAAGGATTGTTCTCGATTACGGCTCATAGAAGAGAATCGCACGGCAAACGAGGACCTGAAATGTTTGGCGTTATTAGAGAAGACACGTTCCATCCCTAGACCCCGTACGTGACATGTGATATAGGATTTAATTACATAGAAACTACGCCTGACAAAGGTTACGTGACTTTACGCACACTTTCGGATAATTGGAGGGCTTGGTGCTTTGCTAGAAGCAAAACCATACCTTGTAAATCATGGGCTCGCACATGGTGTTCGGGACGACGGATTGTCTGCACGTGACAATTTACGGTCAATATATTCGAATGCCTAATGGACTGTACTCCGATGACGTCCTGATGAGGAATTGAAATAGGAGTTACGAGAGCATCTTTCACCTAGAGTGAATGCTATAAATAGTATTTTCTATATACTATTCACATATGGGTTTAAAATATGCATGTTGGGCTTTGACATGGATTGGGTCCATTAACAAAGGTTGTAAATGTTGCATTTACATCCAAGCCCATGTACAAAGGAGAGACAAATCAAACTAGTTGGACTTAGTTGAAATATGATAAAATATCTTAGAGTATATGTTTGCTTGTTATTAGTGGAATTACACTTGGCTTGAATAATTTGGAATTATTTTAATTTACTTGGATGGCATAATTAAGGCTTTTACTGTGCCATAGAATCAAGTGTAATCACTCACACATGGTTAGGTTGTTATTTTCTCATATGTAAATACATGACATAACCTGATAATTGAACCATCTTCTCTCCACCAAGCATTTGCCAACTTTTGCTCTCTCTTTCTCCTTTGTTTTGTTTTCAATTACATAATTCTCTAGCAAGAATCTCCAATTCTAAGGGATTAGGAGTACTAATCCATCTTGATTGCATGTGTGTAGGGTATTGGTGACCAAAATTCAAGAAAATGTCACAAAGATTCAACATAAGCAAAGGAGATTGTAAGTTATTTTTCAACTCAAAATCTTGCAATTTTATGCCGAATTAACATGTCCTTAGGTAGGAATCCATCATCTTATCCCTAGACTTAATAACATGCTTGATGAGTTGCACGATTCGAAAATCTTCTCCAAGATCGATTTACCAAGTGGATATCACCAAATCCGGATGAAAGAAGCAGATGAGTCAAAAACTGCTTTCAAAACCAAAGGCCGATTATATGAGTAGATAGTGATGCCTTTTGGGTTGTCTAATGGTCGGGGTACCTTCATGAGATTGACGAATGAGATACTAAAACCCTTCTTGAATCAATCTGTTGTAGTCTATTTCGATAATATATTAGTATATAGTAGAAATGAGATAGACCATGTGAAGCATTTAAGAACAGTATTTTATATGTTGAGGGAAAAGAAATTGTTTGCAAAATTGGAGAAATGTGAATTCTTTTCCCCAAGTGTTGTCTTCCTTAGATACATTGTAACTAGAGATGGAATTATGGTTTATCAATCCAAGGTTGAAGTTATTCAAAGTTGGCCACAGCCGGGTAATGTTATGGATGTTAGAAGCATCCACGGATTGGCATCTTTCTATAGACGGTTTGTGCTAAATTTTAGCACACTCATGGCACCCATCACCGAGTGCTTGAAGAAGAAGAGTTTTGAATGGACAAATGAAGCAAATGGTGCTTTTGAGTTGATTAAGGACAAGCTTTGTCAGGTTCCCATTCTTGCCAAATTTTGATATGTTATTTGAAGTGGAGTGCGATACAAGTGAAGTTGGAATTGGCACGGTTCTCACACAAGATAGAAGACCAATTGCTTATTTTAGTAAGAAGTTGAATGAGTCCAAGAAGAAATATAGCACATATGATAAGGAGATCTATGCTATTATACAAGCCTTGAATTATTGGAGTCATTACCTTTGGCCCAAGCAATTTGTGCTATACTCAGATTATCAAGCATTGAAATATATCAACGGTCAACACAAACTTACTCCTCAGCATGCTAAGTGGGTTGAATTCCTTCAATCATTTTCCTTTATATCCAACTATAAACAAGGAGTTGACAATATGGTTGTCGATGTCCTTTCTAGGAGGTATGCTTTATTGACTATAATTGATTCGAATATCCTTGGATTTGAATTGATGAGATTGAATTATGATGTGGATGATAAAATGAAGACTTGTATGCTTGAATGTGGAAAATCGGGTTATGAGAATTTTGTCTTGCATGATGGGTATCTATTGAAGGGTAGCAAACTATGTGTGCCTAAATGAAGTTTTAGCGAGTTTATCATGAAAGAAGCTCATGGAGGAGGCCTAGCTAGACACTTTGGTGTGGCTAAGACCCTAGCCATCATCAAGGAGCATTTCTATTGGTCTAAAATGCTAGGAGATGTGCAAGCCCTTATTGAAAGGTATGGTTCATGTCAAAGAGCCAAGAGTCACTTTAAAGTCGGGCCATACATTCCCCTACCAGTAGCTGAACACCCATGGGAAGATCTTAGCATAGACTTTATGGTTGCCTTGCCTAGAACACAACGAGGTAAGGATTCCATTATGGTTGTGGTTGATAGATTCTAAAAATTGACACATTTCATTCCTTGTCATACAACATTTGATGCATCTAGGATAGCCAATTTATTCTTCAAAGAGATTGTTAGATTGCATGGCATCCCTAAAACTATTATATCCAATAGAGACACTAAGTTCCTAAGTCACTTTTTGTGGAAACCCAATGGCGCACACCAGGGCCCATTGGCTGGTTCCAGGCCCTCTCCCGCCTTTTGACCAGCCTGTTGCCCTCGGGCTCATCCGACCTCATCGGTAAGTCAGGGTCCACCACACATGTGGCATACCCCCTTAACGTATTGTCCTCTATGGCCCGCCCACCACTGGGCTAAAGCCTCAAGGATTTGCCCCCACTGGATGCGTCCCCCATGATTCGAACCTTAGACCTCTTTAAAGAGTATCTAAGTTGAACATGAGTACCACTTGAGCTAGAAGGCGCGCTCACTGCCATTTTCAGTGACTGGGGGTGTTTCTGTAGTTTCTTGCAACTGCTGGCCTCCTCTACAGTTTATATAGATTTTGGCTTCAGGGGTGTTTCTGTAATTTTTTAAACCTTTCTGAATTTCACGAAATCATTCCAAAACTCCGAAACCTTAATATAAACTCATTTCCATCTATATTCCACTCACGTGGTCCTCAAAATCCATAAAACTGGCACTAAAGACAAAAAATCTATGAACTTATAAAAATTATATTTTAGTCCCCTTTTTCCGAAAACTCTCGAAAACCTATAAATGCACATACGCAGGACGTCATCACGTCTGTGTCATCCCTATACGTCACAATTACATCGTATTATAATTTTTAACTTTGAAATCTTTCACTAACACCCCTGATCACTATTCTCAGAAATCCGGGTTACCATAATCTACCCTCCTTATAAAACTTTCGTCCTCGAAATTTCACAACACTGCTCTTCCCTCACGTGCACATCACGGATGGGAACTCTCTCACACAAAACGTCAAAGTAAATGTCCACTTCACTCTAGTCCAACATACGTCTCAGTCCAGAATATGTGTTCACGCAACACTAGCACGTATAACATACCGCAAGTCCCGATAGTTCCAATGACTAATTTCACTCTCATGTCACTTCCCAATCTTCCTCTAGGTCCCAAAACGTGCTAAACCATCACAGAAACGGTTCTCTTGTCAATCCTGGTTCTCACTTCCCTTGGTAATTTCCAGAACCATCTGTAAACTCAACATCACGGTTCCCTCTAATACCGATCATCATAAAGAAAACTCACATGGCTCACCGCAAGCAGCCTCACAACATACCATTACCAATTACTCTAATAGCCCTCATAACACACAGTCCCACCAATCGGGAGATAATCTCCCCGATTATTTCGACAATCCATCACACATGCTTTCCACCTCCCCTCCAGATAAAAGTGTTTTTCAATGTCTGGGATGCACAAAGCTCACACAACTCAATTACCCACTCACTCAAGCTTACAGTTTTTAACTCGAGATATCACTCATAGCCATTTTGGAAAGCAAAGATTCAAGCTCAAAATTCAGTAAAACAAGTGAGATAAACATTCTAACGACTAGAATAGAACCTAGATCTAAGAAAGATGAAGCTTAACAAAACATTCTAAGAGAAAGATCCAACTATCAAAAAGGTAGAAGACGATGAACAGTGATAGTTGCAAGTTTAAACAGAGAAAGAATCGATAAGCATATCTAAGCTTATGAAATCAACATGAAGATTGATAATCAAATGAAATAGCCTATAACCTTCTCTCAAATCTTTCAAAGGAATTCTCTAGATGAAAAATCTGTTTCTAGATCGTGAAAGAACTATTTTGAATATGAAAACAATGTCCTTATATATTGCTAAAAACTGCCACGTCACTTGGAATAGCCAGTGGCATATTTTGTAATTTTCAATGAACTCTCTATTAAAACTTGATGGATCAATAGACGATCAAGACTACCCAATGGCATATCCTATAATTTCCAATGAACTCTCTGTTAAATCTTGATCAATCAATAGATGAACAAAGTCCAATTGAACTGAACCAATTCTATTCTTAACTTCCAGCAGAAACAACTTCTTCCTATACATGACACATTTGATCATTAACCAAATTACAACTTAATGGACAAAAATACAATATTTTCATCACACATTTGACACAAGATTTGTCAATACAAATCAGAACTTAACAATCTCCACCTTTAACAATCTTGTGGTGAAACACAAAGAGAAATTACTGACTTATATTGAACCAAATACACATTTAACAAGTCTTGATTCATACTTGCATCAACAAATAATTTTGGTTACAAAAACCAAGTGAAATTGCAGGTAAACAAAATGAGATATTAATTAGAGTATAAATCATATCAAATAAAACCTCAATTGAGACAACAAAATAAAGATTTAACAATCTGAAATTGCAACTATTAATATCAGTCCATAGGCATATAAAATGCAAAACTGAAACCTCAGAAAACTGGTTTCAATATCAACAAAAGATAGTTCAACAAATAGAATAACAACACTCCCCTTAAGTGAAATAACAGTTCATCAAAGTAAATCAGCAAAAGAAGCACTCCCCCTAAGTACAATTAATCAAAAAAACAAACTCAGTTCAGATTTGTAATCCATCATCCATAAATAGAAAAAAATAGATAGAAATTTTGAAATTTCTAATTTCTTTCTTCAAAACATCTCCCCTTTTTAGCATAAGAGAACAAATACTCAGGCATCCGATTGGCTAGAATGATCTTTTTCAACCAAAGTTTGTCGAATCTCAATAAGATCATCTTGAAGATTAAAAACTTTTTCAGCACAAGTAGTGTTTAAATTTGTTGACAAGCAGTCAAAGTATCTAAACAATCTAAAATCTGATTTAAAACAGGAAGAATAACCAACTCAGGAGCAGAGAAGTTCCAGTTTGTACTATAAGAGGTTGTGGAGTAGCAGAATGAGATGGTACAGATCGCTTCTTTAAAGCACGAAGATGAGACTGACTTTGAACAGAAGTGACACTATCAATGGGATTTCTTAATGGCAAACGATGATCAATGAGAAAGGATTAATAGTATAGGTCTATAAAGCCTTTTAATAAGACAGCCAAATAGAAGACCGCCACCTCTGGTCCTATGCTTAAAAGAAAAAATCATCACAAAGATGATATGCTAATTAGGTTTATAGGAGTCTCATGTAGAAGGGCATGCAGAAACTTAACTCTAGGTTCATTCAAAGTAGTAAAATATACAATTGGAAACGAATTAGTGCACAAAATACGACTCAACAGATGAGTCTCAACAGAAAAAGGAAGTTCTTAAGATTTTACCATCATACAAAATGTCGTGACCTTTAATTTAACGAGCTTGATCAGCTTTATCAATTTCAACATTTAGATAATGTTTTTGATTAGCAATGGAAAGATTAGGAAAACCAAACTAGATTGACAGATAATGTGGTAACCTAGATTTTCGAAACAGTAATCTGGGAGTATAAGTGAAAGATTTTAAAATTTTAAATCTAGAATCTATGTATTTTTTATACGTATTGGATGAGATGTGTGTATTGACGATGTGTACATACATATTTGGGCGTTATGGATGAATTTGGGACTAAAAGATAATTTTACACAGCTTGTAGATATTTAGTCTTTAGTGCCCTATGTTGGCATTTTAAGGGTCACGTGAGTGAGGATTAGATGAGAATGGGTTGGCATTGAGATGCTGAGACTTCAGACCAGGATTTGTGAACGTCAAAAGTTTAAGAATTTTTAGATGGACCCCCGAATGCCAAAATCTATATAAACAGTATAGTAGTTCAAAACATTCAGAAAATCCTGCACAGAAACCCTTTTCACCAGAAATCGCCATCATTGTCGTTGCCACTGTAACCGTTCGTCTTTCTGGTGAGTTAGCCATCGTGGCCGGTGGCGATGGAAAGGTCTCAGCTTGCTGGTCATCGTAGTGATCTCCATTTTCTTATTCGATGTCGAAAACGCCATAGATCAAGCTGAAAATATTTATCTGCGTTGTCTTTTAGCCAATCGATTGTAGCGTCGCCAGCCTCCGACAACAGTAGCGATCGACTCCTCTCGACCGGAGAATCTAATGATAGCTTCAATTGGCTAACCGACATCTGGATCGTCGATAATTAGCCCTCACAGCCTCCCGTTCAGTGATCTGCCCTTGCCTGTTGTCGTCTGCCGTCGGCGTTGGTCAAGACATATTCTTCTTGGTGAGACAATTCTGGTGGTGCCCTCCGTTCGTCGTTCCCGACCGCCGATCGATTTTTAGGTGAAAGAACATGAAACACGATTGTCGTGCATAATTAGTCAGGCCTCTCAACTTACAGGCTTGACGATGCACCCCTCTCGTTACACCACTGTTGCTTTAGATCATGGCAGATACACCCGTATCATGTGTGTTGACATTAGGACCCCTTAGAGTTTTCAGGTTCGCAGTCTCACGCCCACTTGGTTAATTTTGTTAACCCCTATTAGTTTAAGGCTTTACAATAACACCCCGGGAGCGTAAATATCAGTTTAATCCCCAATAATAACTAAATAAATAATTTATTTTTTATATATTACTATTAATTTATTTATGTTATTATGAATTTTAAATTATTAATTATACTTAATAAAATAAATTATTAATTATATATAAATTAGTTAATATACTAAGTTTTCCAAATTTAATAATTAAATTTATGTGTCATAATAAGAACTAAATATCTAATTTATTTTTATATATTATTTTTAATTTATTTACGTTATTATGAATTTTAAATTATTAATTATACTTACTAAAATAAATTATTAATTATATATCAATTTATTAATAAACTAAGTTTTTAAATTTAATAATTAAATTCATGTGTCTTAATAATAACTACATAACTAATTTATTTGATATATTATTTTTAATTTATTTATGTTATAATGAAATTTTTAAATTATTATTTATATTTACTAAATATTAATTATATATAAATTTATTAATAAACTAAGTTTTTAAATTTAATAATTAAATTCATGTGTCCTAATAATAACTAATTATCTAATTTATCTTTATATTTTATTTTTAATTTATTTATGTTATAATTAATTTTAAATTATCAATTATACTAACTAAAATAAATTATTAATTATATATAAATTAATTATTAAACTAAGTTTTAAAATTTAATAATTAAATTTATATGTCCTAATAATATCTAAATATCTAATTCATTTTTAATTTATTAATGTTATAACGAATTTTGAATTATTAATTATACTTACTAAAATAAATTATTAATTATGTATAAATTAATTAATGAACTAAGTTCTTAAAATTTAATAATTAAGTTCATGTGTCCTAATAGTAAAAAATAACTTTGTAATTTATTTATATTAATATTTATAAGTATTATCAATAGAACTTTAATTTAATAGAATCAATTATATGTAATAAAATATATTAATTAAGAATAATTTGAAATAATGGATCAGGTCGAGTTGGAGCGGTGGGCCACAATTGGATCAGTTTGAAGCGGGTCGTGGCCATGGATGGACCGAGTTGTGCTGGACACCATTGGATTGGGTTGAAACGGGTCATGGGCAAGGGTGGAATCGGTGGGTCATGGGCTAGGCTGGATCACACTGTCCAACCAAACCAGAACCACCCCAAACCCATTTTCGACACTGTTTTCGGCCACCACTACACTTTTTCGCAATCCATACTAATATCATCGTAACAATATTCAAAATTTCAACATTTCAACTCATTTAAACATAAATTGAACAAAAAAAATGTAAACAAATAATGAGTGAGAAGCGGAGTACTTACATATGTTGCCAAAAAAGTGATCAAAGTGAGAGAGAGTTGTTGAAAAATTGATCAAAGTGAGAGTGAGAGATGGAGAGTAAGACACGAGAAAGAAGAAGAGGGTAGTATTGTCTCTCAAACCTTCTTTCGATAGGGACTTGCAAAAAATTAGACTGCTTGGCTTTTTCTTAAAGCAACCACTTAATTGGGGATATTTTAAAATTCTCCAAAAAATATTTTCATACACGTTAGATTATTTTTGCTTTTCCCAAACTGACCCTTAATAAGACATGATAATATAACATAGTTTGGCATAACCTTTGTTAGACGACTCTCTCATCTATTAGTAAAATTTTTGTATAAAGAGTACAAATACAAAAATAGGGTTAACTTAATAACAAAGAAAGATAAAAGGGTTATTTCCTTTCGATGTGTAGTACCACTCACATCTAACTCTCTCTCGTATATTCTTAATCCTATAGTGTATTTGTATCTTTTAAAAAAATTTACATTTTCTATTAACACTTTTTTTTTTAAATTTTATTTTTACTTCAGAAAGTCTAAGTTCTGCATAAAGATTTAAATAGCTGAAATGATCCCACCGAGGCCCATCTTGCATGAATTCCCTTTGAGGAACAAAAATATCAAAGATAACAATTCCACCGTAATTTTATCATTTTCGTAGTTCAACCATGCCAAACTTTTACCTAATCACCACATGTAGAACAAATTGATTATGATCATCAGGATCAGTGATTGAGAACCATTCACTTATAACCTGAAGCCTATTGTAGAGGTCCCCCGTTTTTTTAATCACGGAATGGATACACACCTCTTAGCTGTAGCGTGGAGCTTTGATCTTGCTTTTAGAGATCATACAAAGCGTACTGGACATTTAGATTAATAAAATAAAAAATATAACATTTGGCACAAAGATCTATATAGAAGAGAGAGAAACCTACAAGTAATAATATCACACATAAAAAAGAATAAAGACAAAGAGGACTCTAAATAATCCTAGAGCCTTCGTTGACTATTGTGTGTCCAAATATTTTTGAGAAATTCTGAAGTACTTGCGTAAGAAGAGGACTTGTCAAGGCTTGAATTACGTATCAGACTATGCTTATTTTTTGAGAAAAGAGAGTTGTCTTAAAGGACATGTAAAACGTTTGAATCGGAAAGTCAAACTAATAGCAAATCAAGAGGTTTTCCTCTAAAATATTGCAGATACAAATACCCCAAATTGGAAAGAACAAGGATTTTTCCTCTAGAATATAATTGTATGATTAAAGAGGTCTGAAATCGAAGTCAATATCTAAATTTTTAAATTATTCTCTTATAAAATTGTATAAAATAAATGATAACAAAAGACAATATATATTATTATTATTATAAAATGTTAATTTTCATCTTTGCTACACTTTATTTGCTTTTTTTTTTTACCTTTTTTAAAATATTATAACCTTTTTTTAATTCATTGAATTTTTAAAATATTATAATCTTTTTTAATTTATTAATTTTTTTAATTTGTTAAACTTTTTTAAATATAGTTTTTAATTTATTAACCTTTTTTAAAATATTTTTTAGTTTTTTTATTAATTTACTTTTTTATAATATTATAATTTTTTAAATTAATTTACCTTTTAAAAAAATATTATAACCTTTTTTAATTTATTATTTTTTTAAATATTATAAGATTTTTAATTTATTAATCTTTTTTAAAATTATAACATTTTTTATTTGGGACAATATCATATACTATCCTTGTGTTTTGGCTTAATTTCAGGCGAAAAACATGTTTGACACTTTAATCAACTAGACACCTGAGGTCTATCTAAAATCATCAACAAATCTTTTCCGTTAACTTTCTTTAACTTACACAGTAATTTAAGAGAGCAAAAGACTATTATGTCTATCTTCTGCTACCTTTCCTATAGGATATATCAAATACTATCCCATGTTTTAACATTTTAATCAACTAGACCCCTAAGTTTACCCAAAATCATTAATAAATATTTTTCATTAACTGATAGAGTAACAGAAGTGAAAAATATATTACTATACTCTGATTAAGTCTAGCTCAAATACAATATTTTAAATATTCTATAAAAATACTAAAATACTCTTGAAACATAATAAATATAAAATGGTCTTGAGGTACACATATAAACTTAAAAATTTTGATTTTGGCCTTGATTAAAATTTCAAATTTGAAAGAAAAAACTAAAGTCATACACAACATTTGCATTATAAAAATAAAAATCAAATTTTTAATCCAAATCTAATCCATTAGTTTATTAGGTTTAATTTTGAAAACCTGAACCCGATTATTAATTTAATTGTTTTATGAATCCGACCCATTTAACCCGATTGTAAATATATTTTTCAAATCATTTAACAAATATATCATACAATTTGTAATTTTTTACTCTTACTATTAAAAGATAACTAACAATTTATGGAATTATCATATAATAAGTATATAAAACAAACGTTTT
>JANKKB010028747.1:0-16533 GCA_026225775.1 Bursera palmeri | reverse complement strand
ACAACAAATTGAAAAGCTTTCATCACAACCACCCTCCAGAAGCAATTATCCAACAGAACAATAGTTTTGATGGTAAAAATAATGAACATTACAAGACAATAGTCCAGTGAACTACTTAAAAAACCCAACCAGCTGAACAAGGGATTGCTCTTATCAAGCTATAACACCATGTTAAAATAAATTGGCAAAAGTTAGAATATAATGCAATAGTTCTTTAATCAAACAACAGGTTATAATTTTATCTTTAGTGAAAAATATAGCAGTTTCGAACTTTCACCAGATATACTCCACAAGGCCTACTCAAACTCAGAAGACTATACCGAAAATGCAACAAACAGTGGGTAAATGAAGGGCCAAGCGTTAACAATTTTCATTTATTCTTCTCCCTATAAGTTCATTTTTTCCCACTGGATCCTAAGATTCAAATTCCACAAGGAAAGCAAAGCAAAACTGAGGCAAAATCAGTTGTCTAATCGCTTCACAAGCCACAACCTGTAGGCAAAGCATGCTCAAATATTCTTATCAGCTTTTGTTTGTGGTTCCATGCACCAAAAGTTTATGGTCACGGAAACTTGCCATGGCTATTACACAATAAGTGCTCATTGAATGCTTCTTATAGCCATCAATTAGTTGCTTGTTAACTCACCATCAAATTTTGTTTCAGGTTTGCAGCCCTGGAAGCAGTATGTGGTCCAATACAGCAAAATGCTTTCTAATTCTTAGTCAAAACTTATCCAATGAATTGAGCATAGCAAAATATCCAAAAATTCTTTACCACATACAGAAAAACCTCAATCTCTCATCAATACTTTCCATAAAATAGATGATGCAGACATCTCCACATTGTCCATCGAGTGGAGTTCTTATATTGAGAAAATAAAAGAGGCAATTCATACATATCACATACTAAGCACTTCTTGTTTTCATCTCTAATCGAGTGAAGTTTCCTTACAGCATAAACTTTTAAGACTTGACAAGTAACTAGTCTGTAGAACCATGAATGGCTTAAACCAGTGGAGCCCTTCTTTAACTACAAAACTTTTAAGTTAGGACATATAGAGGCTACTGTGCACCAGCAACATGCTCCTCTCCAAAATGGTAGGCATCCTAATGCAAAAGCTTCATAGTCCACATCCTATAGCAGCCTCTTTGTCAGGTCAAATCTGTTTCATAGAAAATTCACTTGTAACCATAGGGCTCCTGTTTTGCGAATCATACCTCTTAGGAAAATGGAGAGATGTCAAAGTCTTCTGTGAATCCAGTGAATCATTGTCTCTCCAGTAAAAGATACACTAAGGAAGAAAAGATCAATCCACCTGAAGATGTAAGAAAATGGCTCTAAAAAAATGCATGACTTACATCAATAATACGACCCGGAACCACCACTAGCCATGTAACTACTGCCACCCACACCACGACCAGGGTAAAGCGATGAATAAGAGCTACCACCAACCTGTTATGTGAAACAAAACAAAATTACATGACAGACAAACATTTTTTCTCAGGATTGTCCTAGAAACGACGTCGGTCAGAAGCATACATCGGATCCACGAGACATATAATCACCACCATAGCTTGAAGAGTACATTCCACCAACATCACCACTACCATAGGAACCTGAAAACAACCACTGAATGTCAATCAGAACCATGCCATACTGAAGTGCCAGTATCACACAATGATACACTTATTAATACATATTGACATAGCACTTAAAAACATACCTCCTCCATAACCCATGCCCTGACGACTGCTATAAAGTTCGTGTGAATCCTGACTGGAAATAGAGCTTCTGCTGCCACCATACCCTAGATTAGGTCTCCCAATTCTGCCAACCCAAACAGGAAAAAAGTAAATATAAAAAATGAGTTACTCTAGCTGCTCCCTAAGAGATTCAGAAGTACTAAAGGCTTCAACGTTAATAGGTAAAATACCTATCACCATATGTATCCCCATATTGAGAAGCACCTCCAATGTCATAGTCCAAACGGGCCCTTGAATGTCTAACACCCGCATCAGCATAACGTGGAGGAACATCATCCTGCAGTTAAGATTATAAGAGCATATGCCATAATCATTTTAAGCACATGATAAAATCTGGAGGAAATGGGAAAAAGAGCATGAAAGATTAACAGACAAAGAAACTAACCATTGAAGAATATGGACGTTTTGACCCAGAAACAGAATCATAATCACGGGCACGCCCTTCTCGGTAATTTGGAGGAGGCCTTTCAAACCTTTGACCATAGCCATCATCAACATAAGGTCTCCTTGCTGCAGTTCGTGATGTACTTCTAGGCATGTCAGCATAGCCAGAGCCACGGGATGGATAGTCATCTCTATATTGACGTCTATCAGGGACAACCCTGGAACCATAATCTACTGGAGCTCTGCTCCTTGGAGGAGGGACCTCATCTCGCCGACTATATTCTCTCTTCAAGGTACTCTTTGGGTACGAAGGCACTGCATAAATATGGTTCTCATTACACAGATACTCTCTCATGGGCATATCAATTAAAGAAAACATGGAAATAACCCATACCAGGAGCTCTTCTGTCATAGGACCTAGCTGGAGGCAATGGCGGCATGGCCCTGCCTCTTGCTGGCATGGACATGATAGGACGTCTATCCCTCAGTCCAACAGGCCTCTTGATACTGGGTGGTGGGAGACGACTTCCAATTCCTCTTACACTCCGCCCTGCTAAGCTACGTGGTGCAGGACGACCCCATGAACCCCTGGTAACTCGTCCAATCGCCCGTCCAGTACGAAAATCACCTCGACTGGCATGTTTGCCCTTTCCTCTCTGAAGTGGTCTTGACAACCTGGCCCTAACTTTGGCCTAATTAAGACAATGACAACAGTAAGAAAATAAAATGATATAAAATAAAAAATAATAATAGTAATAATAACCATAAGCCTTGAGAATCAAGATAAAACCTTGTTGTCTCCTTCACCCAATTCTGCATTGTTAATGCTTTTAGCACATGTGACTGCAGCATCATGACTGTCAAATGTAACAAAACCAAAATCCTTCCTCTTGGCAGATGGCATATTTCGAGCAAGCTCAATCTTTTCGATCTCCCCATATTTCTTCAGCAGATCTCGAACACGATCCTCATCCCATGAAGCAGGCAGACCATCAACGAATACAGTCTTCACCTGAAATATAAGAAATTAAGAAATTAGAATAAAGTCAATGGAACTCTTTCAATAAATTTTTTATACTCCAGGTAATGAGCACAATTAGTGACACAACAGCTATGTACGCACACCACATGACCAAACTCCAAAATTCTATGCATATAGATTTACAAGCCAATAAAAAAAAGCGGCATCCAATAAAAATAACTACATAAAATTGCGCCTCCAATTTACAAAACAAAGCCAGAGGGGATATATCTTGAAAACTCCATTCAATTTTTTCCAGATAGCATAAGGAGGTAACGGCAGCATTCAAATTTTGGTGGGTTGTACAGCCTCTTGATGCATCAGAAGAACCATCTTTCATATTGACTAATAGGTATCCATGCTTCACACCAAGATAGTTTTTTAAAACTTCTCGCATGCCAGGCTGTAAGCAAAATAGGCTAAACCAGCCAAATTCGAAACTAATCCAAGCATTAGAAGAGTTACCCAAAAGAATACCTGTGCCATTATTTCGTCGCCTGGGTCAATGAAGGAATCAGCAAAAGAAACCTTTGCAGGTCTATCAACACCAAATAAAACATCTCTTTTTTGAAGACGCTTAAAAGCATCCATGGCATCTGAACGAGACGAAAATTCTAAAAATGCAAAACCCCTATTCATTCCCTCGTTGTTACTATCTTCTACCAAAGTCAAATCTTCAACATTATCAACTCCATAATGTTTCAGCTTCTCTTTCAACTGAAATAACAGTTAACAACTGAAGTGTCAGGATATAACATCTCCTGATAACCAGTTCATTATAAAGAAACTTGATGACTGATTGTTACACTAAGAAACCAAAATACTTACAGCTTCCTTTGTCCATGTCTTACAAATATTACCCAGAAAAAGAGTGTCACTATCTTGACTTGGTGTAACACCACACTGTTTCCCATTTATCTGGAATTACAACAATTAAAAAGCATGTAATTTATAGATGTCAAAGACAAAAAGTTTTCCCCATTGATAAACGATGTGATTGAAAGTTACCACAGGGTTTTTTAGATCAGTAACAGCTCTTTTTGCTTGTTCCACAGTTGCAAAACGCAAGAATGCAAACCCCTTGTTCTTCTTCGTCTGCGGATTCATCATCAGCCTGACTTCGGTGACCTCACCAACCTGACTAAACACTTTCCTAAGGTCATCCTCAATGACATCCTTGTCTAAACCACCAACAAATACTTCAAACTCCTTACGCTTCCGCCTCTCCTTTACTAATTCATGGTGCTCCTCTTCCTCTACATCAACCATCTCTGGACGCTCTGGCTCCTCGCCAGCATGGTCCTCATTCTCTTCACTCTCATCACGTTCTTCAGGAACATCTTCCATTTCACCCTCCGCCAGATCACCCTCTTCCTCTTCAGCAACATTCTCCTCATCAGGTTCGTCCTCTTCATCTCCCACCTCCTGAACATCCTCTTGTTCTATTTCCTTGTCATCATAATCCATCCCACCATACTCCTCAGGTTCGTATAGAGTTTCATTATCATCCAACTCCAAACGCTCATCTTTTTCATACTCGTCTACAGACTCCTTCACCTCATCCTCTTCTGCCATAAAAAACAAAGGTAGACCAACCACACCAGTCAAAAAAGACTTAAAGTTCTTGATTATCCTTTAGAAGACTTATTACAACTCTGAGAAGTCCAAATGCTACTACAGATGAATTATTTACCTAACATATTATTTTCCATCCTTATGTATACCCAAAAAAAAAAAAATTAATAATTGACTTTAAGCTTCGGAAACACCAACAGCGCAGGGAACAAAATCTGAAACTTAATCAACTCACCAAATATCCGAAACAGATCATCCAACAACATACAAACCCACTAAGGAATAACATGGTTTTAGACAAACCCACTAAGGAATAACATGGTTTTAGACAAACCCAAGACCAGCAGTTCATCAAAGAATCCAGGAACTAATAAACGAACATAAAAAATAATAAAAAATACAAAGGCTAGAAATTCCAAAACAAAATCTAATCTTTACCATGAGATCTGAATCAAAATTAATAAAAAGGAAGAACAATAGAACTCACTTTGCTTGGCGGGAGCCAAACCATTGACATCCGATTTCTTCCGTTCAATCTCTACAGGGATCGGCTTATTATCATCCTCAACAACCGGCTTTTCCTCCTCCTTCGCGGAAACCTCCTCCACTTTCACCGGCTCTTCTACGACTTCCACCTGCTGCTGCTTCACCGTTGCCCTCGTGGCTCTGGTCGTCCTCTTCGGCCCCGACGATCCTCCTCTTTTCACCGTTCTTGGCGGCATTCTTTCCTCCAATCGGAAGCAACCGCTAGAAACCCTAGATTGGTCAAACAAAGCCTAAAAATCTCAAGCTAAGAGAAAAAGAATGTAATTTGATGTGAAAATTTAGGAGACGAAAACCCTAAAAAATCATAAAGGCGGATGATCTGTATGTGAGTGAGAGATGGGTTTTTGTTAGGGTGCGGGTGTGAGTGTGCTTTTAGACACTTGATTACGTTGATGTCGGTGGGTGATTATATAAGAGAGAGCTTGAGGGACACGTGGCTGAATTAAAAGGGTAAGACGCATAGTGCGTGAAACAGAGGATTTCGCCTCGTCAACTGGTGACTTGAAGTAGACAATTGTTTTGGTTTGTGTTGTTTCATACTTAGCCTGAAGTATAGGATCTTTTCTTGGATGTTCGTCCTCGTCCTTCCACTCACCGCAACTGTCACACGTGTCGTCAGTTAAAACCCAAGAAATAAATTTATTATTTTTATCGTAAATAGAAAGATAAATAGATTATTATCAAAAGAATAAACAAATAAATTAGGTTTTCATATGAAAATATAACATGCTAGTTGTTAAATTAATTATCTTTATAATTTATTCACCATTATAATTATTATTAATATTTTATAAGTATGTGTGTGTAACATTTGATAATTCAATTGAAATTTTTTAATTTAAAACTAAACAAAAATTTATGATCACCAATCTTACATAATAAAATAGTTTGGATAATTGACGAGTTGATAATATTAAATATTTTTTTTTAACTCTCAATAATTGATAAAAAAATTAAAATATCTTATCCATATAAAGTTATTTTAACTTAAATTCATATTTTTTTCATAACTTTTTATCTATTACAAATAATAGGTGTAAAAGATAAATTAAAATATGGAGTAAATATATAGACACTCCCGAGGTTTGGTCTAAGTAACAAACCCACCCCTGTTATTCATAAAATAATATAAACACCCTCAGAATTGGAAAACATGGGGTCTTGACACATGAAATTAGGGGTCTTAATGTTACTTAAAATATCAAAATGAGGGTTTTTATATTATTTTATGAATAACATTGGTGAGTTTGTTACTTAGACTAAACCTTGGAGGTGTTTATGTATTTACCCCATTAAAATATAGATATCTTTGATACCAATCCATCTATTATATATCTATATGATCCTAAAGTATGAGCCTGCATAGTTGACATACAGAATGACGAGTATGATTATATAGGGTTTAGATTTTTTACAAGTAAGCTTTACTTGAAGGTAATTTCAATGTTTTTAATATGCATTTAATATGGATTCATGCTAGAGTTATTATTATATATTGAAATATGTAGAAATTAACGGTAATAATTATATATTAAACAAATTGAATGATAAGTATTTATTGGTGATAAATTGAAATATGTATAAAAGGTTTCTATGAGTAATAATCACATATTAAATAAATTGAATAATTAGTATTTATTAGTGATAAATGATAAAGAGTGACCATCAAATAGATGACAAATAGGATACTTTAGATTTTTGATAAGTAAGCTTTACTTGAATGTAATTTCAATGTTTTTAATATAGATCTATGCTATAATTATTATTATATATTGAAATATACAGAAATGAATGGATGAGTGATAATCACATATTGAACAAATTGAATGATAAGTATTTATTAGTGATAAATAATAAAGAGTAACCATCAACTTTTCTAGGGCTGCATTCATCTTCTTTCAATAATAGTTATATTGAATTATATGTGTATGCATATGATGAAATATAACATCATGCATGTGCACCTAGAGTTATTATTATATAAATATGTATAAATGAACGAATAAGTAACAATCACATATTAAATAAATCGAAAGGAAACAGAAATCATCATTTATTGATGATAAAGTGAAATTTATAGATTTTTTTGTATTTTCTTTTATGATTTCTAACTAATTAGCATTTATTGTAGCATGATCTCTAATCATTTTAATTTAATTTACCATTAACATTTTTAGGGTTACGTTCATCTTATTTCAAGAGGTAATTCTGTTTTTATCAGTTTCATTTGCAAAAACACAACAATCAAAACCTCTCTTATTGTTTTGTCATTGTTATTATATTTCATTCTTCTTTTTAATCTTTGAGAAATGATTATTGCTTTCTTTTTCATAGTTTTATTTTCTGATATTCAAATTGAAAGTGTTTGAAATTTGAGATTGAGTTGAGTTTTGCATTTTGAGTATTTTAATATGCTCTTGTTTGGCAGCTGAGAAAACTATGAAAATAGTGTGGAATAAGAAGTTAAAAAGTTCATTTATGTTCATATTTATTAATCATCAGTGATATTGCTTATATGTTGTTTGTGCAATTGAATATTAATGTATGTGTGATGTATATTGTGTTTACAGTAGTTGTTTATGTATGTTTCTCATCTAAGAAAGTGGTGCATACAGACAATGATTATTATTGGATCAAACATTAGAGATAATGTTGTGATTTCAAGAATAATAATGTCCAATGCAGATATGAAATGGCCATTCAGATTGAGGAGAAGACAATTATTAATTGCAGTTAGCTTTTGCATGGCAATAAACAAAAGCCAGGGCAATCGCTAAAAACAATAGGATTATACATGAAGTATTATACATTTATACATAGACAATTATACGTTCCCCTGTCAAGAGTAACTTCAAGAAAATGATAAAAGTTTTATTGACAAAGCAAGAAGAAAAAGAAGACAAATTAAAAAATATAATTTTTAAAAATGTGTTTAAAAAAATAGACAATTTCAAATTGTAAGAATTTCATTTGCTTCTTTTAATTTATAACCTTTGATTTTATATATAAATATAAGATTTTCATCTTCTTTTAATAAAAACTTATTTAAAAATTTTATAAAACAATAAAAATTAATATTAAATAAATATAACAGCGCAACGCATGGACTTTGCACCTAGTATATTAATATTCTAAAAATTGGATTATAGTAAATCAATATTTACTAAGGAGTGTATAAATTTAAGTTAACAAAATTAAAATAATCTTATCTTCCATATATCCTCTAATCAAGTCCAAACATTAAAAGATAAAAGTAATCTTTCAACTAATTTATTACGCTCCTACGGTTTCCAAGAATCCCAACACCCATGGTGTGCAGACCATTTAGTGATGATGGTTTCATTACGAGCCTTGGCTACCCTGAATCGCTTCCAATCACGGAGAACACCCCTTAAATCGTTAACTTTGGCAGCCACATGCCGGCAACAATTAGAATGCACGGTGATCACTTTCAATAAGTCTTTGCTACCTTCACAAAACCCACTGAAGAAAAGCGTGGGCAAAAACCTTACTCGCAGGCCCAATTTCCTAAACAAACCTCCTTTCATGAGGTCGAACAACACATCTTGCTCCTTCTTCCCCGTTGAATTGTCCTTCATGCCATACCAAGTGTCAAACAAAGAGATTGTCTTGTTGTTTGACCTGATAAAATAGAAGCCAGTATTGATCATATTCAGCTCTGACCGTTGATCCCCGTTGTAAGTATCAACACTGATTTGTAGATCTTCATATACGGTTTCGTTTCTGCTTAACATTACAAATGGATTCCTCAGCCACATTACATCAGTATCCTGGATAAAAGATGATCATTAATAACTCATTTAACTGTCAATGTATGTTGTTCGATGATAACTATATGTGCTAAATATACAAGTCAAATATAGACAAGTTGTTTCATGGCCGCATCCCTCGGTCTCACGCCAAGGTTCAAAAATTTGAAATCTGAATTGACAATTCCATGGTCATAATTTATTTATTTATTTATATAGTAAAATGTCAATACCAAGTCTACCCCAAAAGAATGTCGGCAAGAAACATTACTAACATGTCCAGGTATCTCGTACAACGTGTGATCCTATTAATAATATTCCCAAAAAGAAAATCAAATGTCGCTTCAATATAATCTATACTTCAAAATAAAATATATCCCGTTTTGTAGACCTGCAACACAAAATAGATTTATAGATTTATAAAAAGAATTGCTGTCTCAGATGATGGCTATGTTTTAACAACTCCCTAAAAGTTTAATTTTTTACAAGTAGATAGAAAAGAGTTTCAAGCCGACAAAAATAAATACAAAATCCCAGAACTCCTAATAAGAAAAAAAACCTTATTTGTCCCATTAAATGACCGAGGGAAAAGGTTTGGGCACCTAACCTAAAATCTATCCGCGATTGAAATTCAACTCTTTTTTTTTTTCGAAAAAAGGGTTCAATTATTAAAGTTCTTGTCTTTGATTTTCCTGTAACTGGACCTAAACCGCCAGTGATCCAGTCTGCGACTTCCCAATTTTCGCGGCAATGAAAGACCAAGGTTGCGCGTTAACCTTTCCCCACGTGCCAAAAAAAAAAGACGACCTCTTGACTTTCCTTAATTAAAGCTGTTTTAGCGATAAATTAGGATTACGGACACTCTTTAAGTATAAAGTATAGGATAGTTTTAAAGATAGATATTAAAACATAAAAAATATTAAATTATATAAAATTAATTATTTTAGTATATTTAATAGTTTTATAATAAAAAATATAATATTTTAAGACAAATTAATGATATAAATATATATTATTTGAGAGTTTGATATTACCTTAAAGTCACGTATAATGTAAACGTAAGAATATATATTAATGAGAATTGTGTAGTGTCTTTCAAATTTTGCCTTCAATTATTAGAATTTGATTGAGAGAAGTAATCACTTGCCTTAAGAAAACTTTGACTTAATTAACACCAACAAGTTGCTAAGTTTGCTAACCTACTTGCCATCTCAAACGTGCTAAAATCAAACCATATATATTTTTTAACTTATATTTCAAGTTCAATCTATACACGGAACAAATTATTAATGGCGATAAAAAAGAAAATACCGTGAAGACGAAGCTGTAGCCTCGATTGAGAACATCCAACAGAAACCGAGTCCTTGTCCACATCATCTTGATAAAATCACGAGACATGTAAACCTTCTCACCGGCGAAATCAACACCGTCGGTGACCAACCTGTAACAGTGTAACCGTTTAAACATGCACCGATCGTACGCCGTTTGATCCACTGCGACTACAAGCAGGTGGTCAAGTAGTTGTCTGGTGTCCTCCCCTAACCAGAAGCTTTCCAGAAAGATATCAAGCATCGTCGTATCAGCATCAATGCTTTGTTCAACATAAGCTTTATTTACAACGGTCAGGATTACGGTTTTGTTCGGCATGGACGCTTTCTCCAGAGCCAAATCTAATTCATCTTCGTGGAAATCTAGACTTGTCTGAGAGAATAAAAGAAAAAGAAATGGATCATGAGCTAGACATGCATGCATATGAATATCATGAACATATACTTACAAGGTTTGAGCGGGGACAGACGGCTTTCTGGAACGGCGACAAAGGATTTGATTCGGAAGGAGTCCAAATACAAATATAAAGAACTCCAGCAATGAGTAGAGCCATAATGGCAAAATTTCCTAGAGAGTTCTTTGAATAATCCATAAGAGGTTTGGGTTTTGGATCTAAATTTTGGTAGATAGAGAGATGTTTAATAGTGATACGAGTAGAATGGTCACGCCATGTAGCTGAGTTCATGGTATGAAATGTCAAAGTTTTAGAATTTTCATCGTCTAAACCAAGCTAGAATAATCTCTTTGGAATGTTAGTTTCTCCAAACTCCAATCTTACACCGCATACGCCCTCCACCTAACCTATAAACCTCCCTATTCCAGTCACAGTTTATTACGGATCGTAGTCTTATAGAGTCCTTCAGATCCTGCCACGTCCTCAGTTATGTATTTTTGTTAATTACATTAAGCCATCCCTTTGAATGGTGTGACCGTGACAGTATTCAACACTCATCATAATTGTAACTGTATTTGTATTTGTATTTGATGAAGCAAAGTCAACGTAATTGTATTTGTATTCGATGAAGCGAAGTCAAAGTAATTATAAGGCCACTCCCTCGAACGTGACGATCGGCTGTGAAGTTTGGGACAGTTGAACCCCTTCTGACAGTCATGTTTTCATTACTTCCGTCTCTCTCAAGATATTTAGATTTTTATTTAATGCTATTTATTCATAGGTACTTTCGGAATTTTAATTAATTTCCAATCGTTTGGCTAGTTGATAAGTTGGTCAGCTATGAAGGAGGAGAAGGAAGGATCAGTTAAACAAAGGATAGGCAATAGGAGAGGGTGTTTATGGATGACCTAAAAGAGAGAAAAAACTGAATGTGTATGGTAGTTAATTCATAACCCATTCTCTAAAACCAACAAAGCCCATATCATATTGCCAGCTGAAGCATTTGTCAAGGCCGCGTTCTTGTATCTCTTGCTCCGTGCTCAAGATAATTAAAAAGGAAATATCCAATGCATTGGGCGAAGGCTATTTTGATTTTTAGTAAAAACCCTGATCTTTTAATGGCTTAACCAAATTCAGTATCTAAATAGAGACTATATAGTTAGACGTAGGAATAGATAATACTCGTCAAAGATGTCAAATGACCAAAACTAATCTGTTTACATTCCGTAAAAAGGAAAGGGAGAGATAAGGGTTTTTTTTTAGAGTAGGTGGGATGGGGGGCCTTCATTTCAACCACTCTTTCATCCTTATTATGCCAAACCTATGAGATAAAAATTAAAAATAAACCCAGGTAACAATACTCAAGGTACATTCAGAAACAATAGTGAGTTCTTTTCATCTAGATCTCCTGTTCTCATCAACTAAGTCTCTTCAGTTTTTATAATAATCCATCACCCTTGAGTCAACAATTTGACAATTATAATGATCATTTTATCCTCAAATAAGAAGAGTAACAACCAACAATCATTAGACACTAGATTAATATTACATCTATGATGGGGAAATGATAGATGTGAAATAAGGTTTTTGGGTTGGGGGATGGTCAGACATTTAAATTCAAATCATTCATGTACATGGAGTTCAATGCACTTCAATGAGCTAATAAGCAGAGGCCAAGCTCACCCCCAATGACAAACCTGACATTTTCTTTTTTCCATATTTTAATTACATAAAAGACCACAACACATGAATTAATATACTAGCAGATCATAATAGGAAATCAGCACAGGAATTGGGATTTCCTCCTACAAACCAGAAAATTTCAACCCAAAGAAGAAAAGAAAAAAGTTGTTGAAAAGAAAGAATAAGAATAGACAAAAGGTGAACTATAAGGCAGCGAGAATCGACATCAACTTGACATTACAGCAGCACCAAAGGGAAATTGGTTAAAGAACATAACACAACCTCAGTTTTCTCCTTTTCTTCGCGGGCTTTGGAGGCTGGAGAACCACTTTGATAGCAGCATCAAATACAGCCTTCACATTCTGCATTTCAACGGGAAAATCTCAGCTTAGTCAACAAATGATTCTCAATTGTTAATTATAACACTATCCTATGTACATACATCACTTTTGCACTTTGAATTGACTTGAGGACTGTTTAGGTGATATTCCAGGATCACACAAAAGCGAAATCTACTTGGAACACTGATTGGATTTTTCATGCACAATATATACAGATAAGAGACAAACCTGCTGTGTCTTTGAGCTACACTCAACATATGCTAATGCTCCAATTTGTCTCTTTAATTCTTGGCCCTGGCAATTAAAAGAGGTATAAATGTGTAAAATTGGAAAAAAAATCCCAGAGAGTCTGCACTTTGAAGCCATGGCATCATGAGAAGTGAGAATAATTATCAGGAAAAGAGACTTTTGATTTGGTTTTCTTAACAATCTTTTTAAAAAAAAAAAGTTTGAACATCAAATAGATCAAGAACAAGATTGTCGAGTACAGAGCATCTTCATGCTTAAGTCATGTTGGTGACATGTAAATCAATACAAAAGGATGTAATTTTAAGCAACCCTGAGGGGGAAGCTATATATATAGGCCGGGGGGCATGTAATAAGTTGTTACATTGATCATACAAATTTTAAGTGCACAAAACAAACATATAAAGAAACAATTATAAAAAATTTATAAATATCCGTGGAAGGTAAAACACATTAGTAGTGGATGCCTACCTGTTCTGTAGAAATAGTACAGGCACCAGGATAATCCAACTGGAACTGTCTGTCTTCTCTCAGATCTGCTATCCCAGAAAACTCCCTTTAAAGAAAGAACTTGGCACACATTCACGTTCACACACAGGCACATGCAAAAAGGGAGAGAGAATGCTAATCTCATACTCTACCTAATAAATTTACCAAAATGTGAAATGGAAAGGATCATAAGGACATATACAAAAGATACATAACCCCACACATAGCTATAGCAATGCAGAAGAATATAAGATATCAGACGAAGTTTTCATGCATGTGAAAAGGGAAAGAAAAGCAGAAAAGAAAAAGGAAGGACTAATCAAACACACTCAATCATCCAGAGCATTGAAAAACTTGATTGATAAGCAATGACATGGTTTGGGAAATAACATTCACAGAAGCAATACATCAATTGAGGAAAGAATAATCACCTAGTTTGGTACCCACAAGAACAATGGGCACTGATGGGGCATAATGTCTCAACTCTGGAACCCACTTCTCGCACATAATAGGGGGCACAAAGAAAAAGAAAGAAGGCAAAGAGAAGAATCAGAGAAGTATAAATAAAATTGAACTATTCATAATTGAAATTTAACCTTAAAGAAGATTTAATTTAAAGTTTTGAAAAAGAAGAAGAAGAAGACAAAAAAAAGCTTACTTTTTTTGATATGTTCTCATAGCTAGGCCTACTTATGAGGGAGAAAGCAAGAAGGAAAACATCAGCTCCTCTATAACTTAAAGGTCTCAGCCTATTATAGTCTTCCTGGCCTGCATAAATTATTTAAAAACTGAGAATTATATAAAATCCTTCCACTTTTATAGGTGACTTTTGCAACATCATACCATTTGCTGGACATTAGCTTGAAAAGTTATAATTTATTCCGTGAACAATGGTTGCTTTTCAAAAGCAGATGAAAAGCTTGAACAGATCGTCTTTAGATTCCAAAAGAAAATAATCTCAATCCTAATCTCATTCATTATATTTAATATGAAATTATAGTGAATTCTTAAATAAACTTAGGAATGTAATCTCTCTAGTACTCTAAGGTAATGCACCTAGTAAAAAACTAAGTAGATGGTTTTTGTCTGAATTGTACAAAATTGGAATTATTGTTAAAATCTGCAGCTTTTCGCGAGTGATGGGTTAGCTCAACTTCTCCATTATCCACAAGCTCTTTAATTTGCAGCAAATTAGCCATTATGCCACCCCAAACTCTCTAAAACTTGTATGCTATTTTACAGGAAATTAATTATTCTAATTTGTTGCAGGCGCTTCAAACTTTTAAAGGATCTTGGCTGCAAGAATCCCCATTTTTCCTTTAATGATCTTCCCCATTCGTTAGATGCAGGGCAATCAAAAAGCCAGTTTTTTCGGGAAGCGATAAAGAATTATACTTTACAGAAAAATCCCATTTCAATACATGGAATGAACATAGTGATTAAGCTATGAGATCAATTAAAGCTGATAAAAGGAGCGGAGGAAGAGAGAGTACCAGCAGTGTCCCAGAGACCCAGATTCACAGTCTGGCCATCAACCAAGACGTTTGCACTGAAGTTATCAAACACAGTAGGCACGTAATCCTGCAGAAAGCAAGAAAGGCATGAGAATTCAGAAACGAAGTGGAAGGGAGGAAGGGAAGAGTAATCACTGTAATTGATGATGAGAAGTGAAGTTAATACAGTTGGGAAAGTGTTGCTAGTATAGGAAATAAGAAGGCATGTCTTGCCAACAGCTCCATCCCCAACTGTAACACATTTGATGAACTTTGTTGCTGCAGTTGATGTTGTAGATGAAGATGATGATGCTGTTGTTGCGGTAGTAGTAGTACCGTTCATTTTATTATTCCATAAACAATGTTGTTCAGATGAAAGAAGATGAGGAAGAGAGTGACTGTGAATGTGAAGTGGAGAACTTAAAAGGAGGAAAATTATAGGCTGCTGCTTTTTGATATAATATGCCACTGCCATGGGGATTACTCCACTTTAATTTGAGCTGCCAGAGAGGCAAAACGGGAAAATAAAGGCAAGAGAGAAGACCCCATCATCATCCATGTTACGTTCCTACGCGCTAATCAATATCTCCGCCGTCTATTGTTTGTTTTTGCTTTGTTGTCGCTTGATATTACCGATGTAAATAATGGGTATAATATCTTGTGCAGTTGACGGATTTTGGTAGCGCGTGAGCACTGCACATCTAAATTCTTGGCACACTGTGATGATTGACTCTGTGCCCCTCTCTTCTAATTTTCTACTCGAAAGAAATCCGCCATTCAAGCATTTGAATTTACATAATAAACTTTTCTCTTTTCTCCTCTTTTTATTAATAAATAAGTCAGTCATCGTTCTAATTAGTCTTTTAAAGTCTCGTATTTTAAATATTTTACAAAAAAATCATTGTACTAATCATTTAACATTATATTTAATTATTAAACATAATTTTTAAGAAATATTATAAAATTTCTAGAAGCCTTAATATATTTTAAATAAACGTATTAGAACGATCTATAAATAGATATACGATTTGATATAACTTGAGTGTTTTTATGGACCAACAAAATAAGAGCAGAGGGATGGTTGCTTCATTTGTAATATAATATGTAGCATTGGCATTGGTTAGTTAGAAGGCATCGGATTACATGAGATGAGATAGGGAAATATGAACATCAAAGGAGGAAAAAAGAAAATCAGAGCTAGAATTACAGGGAGAGACATCTGTGATGTGCCCTTTGACAATCCTCGATAAAGATATTATAAGGGGGAAATTTACTCTAATCCCCCAATTAGATATTAAGAAAACACTCAAGCTCAATCTTATACTAAACTAACACTTATCCCCTAACTTTTTAACGGACGGTAAAACTAATTTTTTATAATTAAGAAAGTACCATTTCTACCCTCACCATCTCTACCTTCTCATCTCCCATCACAGCCATCTTCCTTCACAACTTGCCTCTTCCCACCAACATTGATCACCTCCCACCCTCTACATCG
>JANKKB010028746.1:0-16531 GCA_026225775.1 Bursera palmeri | reverse complement strand
TGCCAGATTTCTGAATTGGTGGTATAAATTTAAGAAATAACGGTTGTATCCTGGGAACAGTCTCCTGTAGATCTTCAATTACCAGAAGGGGAGAAATACTGTTTTAAGACATTGTATTTTATATACAAACCTCCGTTCTTACAAGTTAATATTTTATTATTGTTTATTTTATTTATTCATATATTTATTTATTTATTTATATTACTGATTGTTGTGTCCCAACAATATATAGCCCATGACTTTTAAGGAGGAAAAATTCAAAATCTGCAGATTCCTATTTTTATATTTTAGATGGCACAATAGACTATCTCGATTTTTTTTTAATTATATATGAATAACATAATCCGAGTACAGGCACAAGCATCCCAATGAAATTAAAGGAACTTATGTGAAAAGTTTTAGACAACGTTGATACAAAGAACTTGGAAAATTTTAATAAAAATTTTAGATGTTAATTGGTGCAAAGCAAAATCTATAGGCTATAGATCATTTTCATTAAACATCCTTTTTTTTTTTTTTTTTTTTTTTTTTTTTTTTTTAAATNATTAAACATCCTTTTTTTTTTTTTTTTTTTTTTTTTTTTTTTTCAATAAGATTACCGTTTCTTATTAAACATAACCATTCCTGTTGTTACAATAGCGAATAATGTGTTTATATAAGCTAAATGTATATTTTATCTTATTTATGAACAACCAATTAATTATGGTTGTTACCATTATGTTGAATTCAACTAACTTTATACACTTCTCTTTGATTTGTGTTCTTGGATCAAAGAAATTGAAACCAAATCAATCTAGTTAAATTTTGGTTTTATATTTTAATGAATAATATTTATATAACTCATACGAATTCACTTTCAACTTTAAATTTACCGGTTATAGGTTAGGGGCGTAATCAGTGACGGAGTTTGAAGAATTTTTTGGGGGGGTCAAATAAAAAAACTCAAATTTTTGAGGGTCAATAATAAAACTTTAATTTTATTTTAATATTTAATTTATAAATATATTGATTTTTTTTTTTGGGGGGCATGCTTAACTAAGCTTCGTCTCCAGGTGAAATAAAAAAAATTTCTCAGCTACCCTAAAAAAATTGTAAAGCACTTTCTTTTCTTTTTTTTTTTTAATCAATCTTGACAATGAAATTTTTTTATAATAGATTAAAAAAAAAAAAAGAACACTATCCGGAATGTGATGTGTTTTATTGCACAGATATCTATTTTACTTTCAAAAGTCGGAAATATAAAAATATAGAATATATATAACTTACTTGTAAGTTATTTTAGTTTTGGTTAAGATAGATTGAAACGTGGAATTTGAAATAAAATGTTCTTTTTAAATTCAGGTTAGAGCAAGAGGAAGAAGAGAGGCGTCGAGACAATAGGTTTTATATTTTTTATTGTTTTGAAAAAACTATAGTATGGTTTTAATCTATAGTTTGATTTTTAATCGGTACATTTGTTAATAAAGAAAAAAAATAGCATTTACACAATTTTTTCTTTATTAAAAGTAAATATTTGAGGACTTAGAGATTTAAAAGTTGTTGGGAAAATTTTGTCTCACTAATCATATGAATTTAAATATAATAAGTGATTAGTTGTAAATTTGTTCAATAGAATGATGCTAGTTAATTACACATTATTTATTTCTAAAAGTATCTAATTTTTTAAAAAGGACAAAATAAAAAAAGAAAGAGAAAATCTAGCAACATAAATCAGACCATACAACATAATATGTCATTGTTTTTACAAAATTTGGGTTAAGACTAAGAAATGTACGTATGACCTGTGTGCATTAATAATATATGTCCAACCTGTGTGCAAGCTCTCCCACCCCTACTTAGCACAATCCTTTTGCGAGGTAGTTTGTGTGATGAAATGTTGACTCATCGACCAATAGTATTAATAATATAGTTTTGATTTTAGTTAACAAACTAATGCATTTATCATTGATAAAATTATTGATTGCAAGGGAAAGTTTTGCTCTACCAATGAGGGCCTTGTCCCTTTAAGCCTAAACACAGCTCTACAATGAGGCTATCAGTCTGACAAGTTTGGTTGATGATCTGAGAGAATCGTCAGTAATAATAATAATAATAAATCAAACGTAATATAATATGATAAAAGTTAAGAACACGTAATTATTCCAACTAATTCAAATAATAAAATTTAGGATACAACAAATGTATCAAACAGCCACTTAAGAGCGTAGCCATGAAGTTTTTCTTAGTCGAACTAAATTATTAATTTAGGTGAACCCCGACGGTAGGAACAAATTTTATTAAAAGAAAAAAGCATTTACATCTAGTAATTAAGGGGAATGTAATGAACCCAAATTAAGTTTAAGCCTACAATTTATTGTAATTAGTGAAATACAACTCAAATTGTATCAAGTTCTGAATCTATTTTTTTTTTTATCACTAATATGCAACTCAAAATTGTGTATAATTTTACATTTAAAATCTAAGAGAGGCTGAAATTTGTTTAAATAATTATAAAACCTACAAAGTTAGAACCGAAATGAAGTATTTAAGGATATACTTTTATTGTTATTAGTAGATACTTATATATTTCATAATAAAGAGCACAAATTTGTTTTAATAATCCTACAAAATTGGAACACAAGATAAAATATATAAACATATGATTTTAATTTAGTTAATAGATTATTCCATATTACTATGAATTAGAACACATTATTGATATTTGTAATATAATTTGATTTGCATCAAAATGCCTTACTTTCTATTTAGACTAGCTTCACCACATTTTCTCTCTTATATTTCCATTTTCTAAATTACAAAGTAATAATTATTTAACAAAGGACAACTAACACAATATAAAATATAGATTCAATAACTTTAAGCAATTGAAGAATAAAAATTAAAAGAAAAAAAAAAGCTCAAACAAAATCAAAAGATTATACAAAATCTTAATTTCAAATAATTATTTAAGATTTAGAACCATTATTTTATAATACAAGCTTGTATGATCTTTTGGGATGAAAAAGAAAACCACAAAGTGAAAATTAGGGAACTAACTTTTAAACTATGGATTAAGTGACATGAAAGTGAAAAGAGAAAGAGGTGTGAAAGGTAGATAAAAAAGAAGTAACATTGTTGAAGAAAGAAAGTCCAATAAACATGCAAGGCAATAAGGTTAAAGATCATGACAATCTTGTAAATAAAATGATGGGAATTTTGTGAATTAGTAAAAGGTTGTGGCAGGCTTGTACATAATAGATAGATTATAGGTATTTATAAAATTGGGAAATCTGTCACAAAATTAGGATGGGCTGCAGCCAAACCTAGACAACATGAAGATACACCCCTACCATTTTATATAACAAATTAATGGCTTATGTCAACTTCTAATTAATTACTGCTTTCCGTTATATTGTTTTAATCAATAATGCTATTTATCCTAAAACTATTTCAAATTTTGTATCCCAAATTATGTGTATTTAGTGAATGATTGCCAAATGGATGGTTTGATAATGTAATGGTTGATATTGCAGCTTTTCATTTTGTATCCCAAATTATGTGTATTTAGTGAATGATTGCCAAGTGGATGGTTTGATAATGTAATGGTTGATATTGTAGCTTTTAATTTATGCCATATTATTTGGGATGAATAATTTGGATAAGTTTTCAAAAGTATAGTAATACTTTTGTTTAATAATTAACCAATAAATTTATACAATATATATATATATATATATATATATTTAACATTCAAATAATTGATATGATTGGTGATTTTGATCAGAAAAATTATATTTGACTCAAACATTATTAGGTTGTTCTACCAAAGTTTAAACTTATTATGTAAAGCTACTTATTTTCTTTATAAATCCAAAACCTCTAACCCCCTTCAGTAATTCAACAATGTAAGACAAGAAAATAATCTTACTGCCAAACAAGATCCAAGATCATATCGCTGAGTATTAACATTAATTTATATAATTTCAGGTTATATATGCTCTAAACCTTTTAGGTTAGATATCTCATTTCTCCAACAATCAAACCTAATCGGACTCACACCAAACTAGAATGTTTGTTGCAACAAAACACTTCAAAAGAATCCCCTACTATTGGATATATAACTGAGATATTCATGCTTATTATCATATATGATGGATGATGACTTCCACGTACGAATATGGATATATATACATATGTAAATACAAAACAGACACGTTGTTGCTCTCTCTCCTTGTAGCTTTTATTGTTTCTTTTACGCGCACCATTTTTCACGTAAACAACTCTTGAATATTGAATACGTCCACCCTTGTGAAACGAAAACAAGAAACCTCCATGCAACAAGAGTAGAAGCTCATCTCTCATGGATCCTTCGGTCACCTCCTTGCCAAGCCAAACCCTCTCTCGAACAATCTTTGAATAGAATGGACGATCATGACCAAGAAGAAATTATAATCACAATTTGATCTTTTGATCCGCAATTCCCAAACCGAAATGCCTGTTCGAGATCCTAACGCTGGATACGTTGCCATATGGCTAGTCTCTTGCATTTTGTTTTTTTCTATAGCTTCTGGAGGTGTTTGCCTCATAATGTACATAATCCTTCCTGAATCAGAAACCACAGCTTGGCTTCCTATCGTTGGGGTAACCCTGGTTTGCCTTCCCTGGTTTTTCTGGTTTATCACTTGCTTGTATCGAATCTTTTCACGGCTTTGTGGGTTTAGAATGGCTGTTGGCCTTGGTTGTGATGGTGGTGGTGGCGTTACGACGGCGGGGAGAGGAGATGGAGGTTGTAGCGTTGGTGGTGGAAGTCATGCAAATGGTTCTAGTTCAAGAAGAAGAGATGGGGAATCTAATAATGGGACGAAAACAGATTCTTCTTCTTCGGTTAGAAAAGCCGACACAAACGATAGTAGCCAAGAAAGAAAGATTAACAATTCGGTGATTTCTGATGAAAGTGAATTGCCATTGACATCATCCTTGCCACCATGACAACAGAATTGATTCATCATAGCTAGATGATGATGATGAGTTTAATTTCTTCAGGTATGCATGCGTGGTATTGGTTGCCTATATAAGAAAGAACTATTTTTCTTTGCTGTCAAACAGGTTGTCATTATACAACTTGTTTTTCTGTTTTTACCTAGGCAAAACATCGTGATTTTCCTAAATATTGAAACTTGTATAAAAAATACACATTCATAGGCTTTAATTTTCGTCTTCTAAAAGAAAAAAAAATTATGCACCACTTTGGATTAAATGCCCTCTTTTTCTCCTCCATGTGTGGTGGCAAGTGGTCTCCCTGTATAATTAATTGTATAGTTTACAAGGATTGTAGTTATTTTTATGCCAATCATATTTTTCAAGTCATTGAAATTAACTTCAACTAGTTCATTAATGTTGTATAAGTTACCTCTTGCTTTATCTTTATATATTCTCCCTTTGTAGTTCTTAATATTTTGCAATGATTTTACGTTTTGAAGGATATATACACGGATCTAAGTAAAATTAAATGGTCACTAATTCTACGATCAAGTATTAATTAGTTCGTGAAATGTAGGTCATCGTATTGTTATCACTCAAAAATGTCAATTACGTAGCAAATCACAATACGTATCATCATTTCTAAATAGTAATTAAGTAATATACATGTCTATATATGTTCAGTAAGCTAAGGTTTTGAATGCATATGCATGCTAGATTACCTCTTGCATTTAATTAAGATTAATTTGGAAATATAATAAATTTATTTCGCAATAGAAAACAGAATTTCGATTTTTTTTTTAAAAAAAAAAAACACATGGCCAATTTCCCCAAAGGTTTAAAAAAAATCTAAGATATCTTGATGTGAGTTGAAATTATTCAAATCTATTGATTTATTGTGAAAGTTAAATAATAGGAGCTAACATGACCTGCTAATTGATAATTACGACTAATTAATTATAAACTTCAAGGAAGTTTATAAAACTAAATCATGAAGAAATCTAACTCATATATACTTATTTAAAAATTAATAGCATTTGTTTTTTCAACTTAAGTCTAAAATATATTTTAATCATACTTAAATTAAATCAACTCTTAATTTAATATCTTAATTTTTTTTATTTAACTCACATCAGTCAAACCACCGGGCCACAATTTCTTTTTTTTTTTTTCTTTTGACTTTCAAGATTAGCCATGTGTTCAGATCTTTTAAAGTGAACTACCGTGCTTGGCGATTTGGAATTTTATCCATTGGAAACCTGTTAAGCTCTTACTAATAGTGCAAATAATTAGACACTGTTTGAGCTCCCCCAAGACAAATCAGAGCATGGGATGGGAGTCTTTGAAGAAAATATTCCACTTCAATTTGGCTTCTCTCTTGAGTATTATCAAGCTTGGACTATTTCTTCAAAAATTGTTCTCTACCCGGTAGATATACAATCATCAAGGAACTTATCATTTTGCCTCTAATACTTTCTGAAGATACCTCTGGATGCTTCACAAGTAATATATTCCTATTCAAATTGAAAATAACACATATGCAAATGTGTTCTGATTCAACCGATAGGAACCTACTACTAAGGTTTATAGAAATAGTAGATGTTCGTTAGTAGCCTTGCTATTAACGAAAATATTTTATTTTGAGCTTCATCCTTCTCAACTTAACTTGGTAGGATCCTACTTTAGATATTAATTTCGTAGTATTAAGTTAGCATTTACAGAAATTTTATCAATGCAGTAGGATTAAATTCAATGATTATTCATACTTTGAATTTGTATATTCTAAGTAGGATTAAATTCAAGGGTTTATCCTACCCGTTTATTAAATTTTTTGGATTAGACTAACATCAACTGAATCAAAATTAATACAAATCCCTCAATATTGAACTTTTGTTAATATTATATTTAAGGATGTTATAGTAAAAACTTAAGATAAATACGTAAACACTCCTCTGATACACCTCAAAATAACAAACTCAACCCCTTGATTATAAAATAATATAAAGACCTCATTTTTTATAATTCTTTAAAACTAATTAACATTGTGAAGATATTATCGATATTTTATTTACTTAAGTAATTTAAAATATTTATGAATAAATAAAAATTTACAAAAGTAATAAAGATTTTATTCGCTTACTAAAATTATTTAGGTTTTAGTAAATTATTTGCTAAAATTTACTTGTTTAATTTTCTAAAATTATTTAATAAATGAAATATATTTTATTATTTAAATTTACTCAATTATTTACTTTTTGGAAAATCATTTAGTTGCTTAATTTATTAAAATTATTTAAATTTATAAATATTATCTAATAAATGAAATATTTTTTTGTTATTTTTTTTAAATTCTTATAAGATTATTATTAATTTTTAAATATTTTAATTACTTTAGTAAATAAAATATCGATAATGCCCTTGCAATGTTAATTACTTTCAAATGATTATAAAAAATAGAATCTTTATATTATTTTATAATTAAGAGGTTGAGTTTATTATTTTTTGGTATATCAAAGAGGTATTTATATATTTATCTTGAGTTTAAACTGTAATACCGTAAAATATAATATTAATAAAAGTTAAATTTTAGGGTGTTAATATTAGTTTTGATCCAGTGGTTGATAAAAAAAATTTAATGGGAGTCCGGTATAGATACCCCGTAATTTATGAGAGAAAAAAATGTGGCGAAGCTTACTTTTTTTTGACTCTTCCTAAGAACCTAAGAATAGATAGGTAAAATTGTCATTTAAGTGTTTATTTTTTCTATTTACTCTTCCTTTCTCTTCTTTGTTTCTCTCCTCTATAAGAATTCCTCCCTCCGTGAGCTGTTATCAACCGATTTGCTTCTTCTTTTTTTTTTTTTTTTTTTTTATATTATTNTCTTCTTTTTTTTTTTTTTTTTTTTTATCTGATTCATTGTCCATTGACCTGATTTGATGATTTTTTGATGCACCATCATCACATGACTACCCCAGCGAATCAGCGAAGCTAATATTTTGTTTGTGATTACAATTAAGATTAGGATTTAGGAAAATTTGTTTGATTAAATTTAAGATTAGCATAGAAAGTTTTCTTATTGGAATTTATATTAGGGTTCAGAACATTATATTTGTGTTTAATTATTATAAATATTAGCCTTCTAATTTATTGTAAGTTTATTAAAGTAATGAAGGTAAATTTGGTATTTCATTGGTCAAAGTCAGCCAAGTATTAACATAGACTAACAATTGAGGGGCCGATGTTAGTTTCTGATTCAAATAGGACGTGGATAATGTCGATAAAAAGTTAGGGGGCTCAAAAAAATCCATTGACGTATAAATTCAGATTGTCTAACAAAATTTTATACATGAATACGCTCACAACTATTAAATCCTTGAAACGATATCGGTTAATATGATTAATTTATTATTGTTAACTTAATATTATTATTTATTATTCTATATAATATCATAAGAAAGTATCTTAAACTCTTACTTTAAGATACTCTAACTCTATTATAAAAAATTTATACACAAAGTAATATTTATTTACTAGACCCAGAATCTATGAGTGATTTCAGGTTCATTTTTTTCAACCCTCAGGTTGTTGAGTTGGGTCAAAAGTAATCCGACCCATGACCACCCCTATAAGTTATAAAATAGATATAAAATAAGATGTAATCCAGTGATAATAGTAACAATACAAAGGTTAGGTTTGAGGCCAATTGTTTGAATCCTTTACAATAGTATATATATTTTCAAAAGGGGCAGGTCAGGTTTTTTTCACCCACCCTTTGTAGCTCGACCCAACCCCTTTTTTTTTTTTTATTTTAATTATCAATTTTGATCAAGTGTCATTGTGTGAGCGGCTTTGATGAGATATTGTCACGTGGCAGTTTCCTGGTAAGCCCCGCGTTGCTCTCAAGACTCAGGCCTTCTATGGGCTTTGGGCCAGGACATGGGTTAGTCCCATCAAGGTCTTTACATGATAGTTCGCGGTACTTCTTTTCTTAATTGGGCCAGCACCCTAATTGGACCCTTCCTTAAGTTACATTATTCTATGCAGCGACTACTAAAAACCATTAATATGTTCCATCAAATAAATTTTTATCATTTTTCAATTTACCATATATAAAGAAAATATAGTAAGATAATTAATTTTTTTTTTAAATTTTACCTTATATCAAACCTCTTCATCTCAAAATGAGAGATTTTTTTGTCAATATATAATATTATAAAGGGTGAGACTATTTACGATACTCTAAACAATCATAATTAGAAAAAAAATTATTTTAGTTATTATAATATCATTTAGTAATTTACTATTAAAGAGAAATATCAATATTAACTATTATCTTCAATCTATTTCTATTACAACAAAAACTCTTATTATTTATTTTTATCAAATATCATAAAGGAAAATGGATGATAATCCTCTAAAAGGTTCCCTGTTCTTTTTTTTTAATAGTTTTCTTTCTTTATCCTTAATTAAATCTTAATTAAGTTTGAAGAATAGTCAAATTAAGAACAGACGTCAAGCCTGCATGAAGAAGAGTAAGAGAGTGGGTAAGGTTCTAGTTTCCATTACCCATACCCTTGATTTCCAGACAAACAACACCAACCCTCGTTGTTAATTCTAAAGTACAAAGTTCTGGTGCATGAGCAGTGAATTTGACTCTTGTAGAGAATGAAATACAGAAATAAGGAAGAATTCAAATAATAAGTGACAGGCTTTATCTTCCTATCAATGAGAAAAAAAAAAAAAAATAGATAGCCGTAATAAAGTATAGATTGGAATAACTAAAAACCAAATCTAAAAAGTTGAAGTTAAGGAAACAACATCTAATGTCGTTTGAAATTAATAAGTTGATTTGACATACATTTAATCAATGAATAGGGGTGGACACGGGTCGGGTCGGGTTTCGCCCAACCTGACGCTGACCCAAAATTCGACGGGTCGGGTTTTGACAAAAATGAACCCGACGGGTCGGATCGGGTTTCGGGTCAATCAAACTTTATTGACTTTCCAGTTCCAGTCAGGTTTGAATCAGATTTTGTAATATAATAAATAAATATTTTTATAAAATATACTTAAAATGAATTGTGGCCTAATGGTAAGAGTGCGGGATGGGGTTTGTGTGACGGGTTCAAATCCCATCATTTCAAATTTTGTCAAAAATTTAAATCTATATTATGCAATAAATAAAACATTTTACATAATAATGTTAAAAAGGCTTGCAGTCCGATGGTAAGGTGATAAAGGGGGTGAAATGGGGATATGGTTCAAATCCTATTCATCCAAAGATTTTTGAAAATACTATTCACCTGGTCTGATCGGGTTCGGGTTTGGCATGAAGACCCAATTACGACCCAAAACCCGACGGGTCAAGGAAGCATGACCCGAAGTCGGGTTTCTAGAAAAAGTGACTTGAAAAAAATCTGACTTTTTGAGTCAGGTTAGGGTCAACCCGATGGGTCGGGTATAAATGCCGAGCCCTATCAATGAGTAATGAAGCCTTGTAATTAGTTTTACTTGAAAGGGTATACCTTTTCTTCCATAAAAGAAGAGATTACTCAACTTCATTTTTGTATCGCTCATAATATATATAATAACTTAGGTATCCATTTCAAATGCATATCCCATTTTTGCGCAGCAGGGTTTTGAAAATCCACGAGAAGCAAATGATCGTATTACATGTGCTTTAGGCATTGAGGTTCCATAATGGATATTAAGGTTCCACAGATGGTACTTTAGGCATTAAAAGAGTTTGTAGATTAATAATTTATTTTTTTTAGTTTTATTGATAAATATATTTAAAAAAAGGTGTTTGAAACATTTTTTGTGGGCGCAAATTGTTAAAAATACCGGGTTGATGCCAACAAAGTAAACTCGAGTAACCCAATTTAGGAAATAATAAACACAACCTTAAAATAAGCCAAACAATTAACCTGATCGAAATTGGTAATTACAAACCAAAGAACAATTAATCACAACAAAATAACGAGACACAAGATTTACGTAGTTTGACAATATGCCTACATCTAAAGGACAAAAACGAACAATCGTCATTAAAAAAGAAAAAAAAACCCTAGATGAAGATTACAAAAATCTCTTGAGAACAAACTGATCTCTCAAATCTAATTGACCCCCAAAGGATTAATCTAATTTGTCTTCCATATTTCTCTCAACTAGATTGCTATGAAAAAATCTCTCAATTCTCAGAAAATATAATGCTCTCAACTAGAGAATTAGACTCTCAATATATAATGCTTCTATTATCCATTCTATTTCTTTCTAAGTAATGTAAGATTCATATACTATATAGTAATCAAAATCTTTTTATAGTTCACTTTTCTAGTTGAACCAATACTTCTTTAATTAAACACTTAATTAAAGTATGTTCTTAATTGTAATAGAATTTCACTTCTTTTCCTATTTAAATAAGATTCTTCTATTTCAAATAAGATTTATTTCTTTTTAGGATTTAGGATTATTGTTTATAAATTTGAATCATCTAAAATTTCACAATTATAGTACTATTTATTTCATGTCTTGATGATGATAATATCAAGTCTCCGTTATTTTTTACTTCATTGTTATCTGAGTAGGAGGCATTAGTTAATACGTTGGTAACAACTAAGACAAAGAAGTTAGTCTATGATGATATTGTTACTACCATTTTTATGAGGGTTTCCTATACGAAAGATATGGTGATGATGCATAATCACATAGGCTTATGGTTAGAGGTTGGAATCAAGGTAGTACGAGTAATGGGAACAAACAAAGTAGCAAAAAGAAGAATAGAGGTTGCTCACAATCTCGTGGGCGAGATATATCTAATATTGAGTATTTTGGTTGTCAGAGGAAGGGTCACTACAGATGTGATTGTCCTAATAAAAATGATAAAGAGTGTTACCTTTTATAGTTTCCTTTTAGAACTAATACTTCCTTAATTAAATATTTAATTAAAGTATGTTCTTAATTGTAACAGAAATTCACTTCCTTTCCTGTTTAAATAGGATTCTACTATTTCAAGTAGGATTTCTTTCCTTTTAGGATTTAGGATTATTGTTTAGAAATTTGAATCATAAAAAGTTTCACAATTGTAATACTATTCATTTATGTCTTGATGTTGTAGTTGCGCATGATTACTTAGATCAAATGACTATAAAATCTATTTAGAAAAAGTTAGAGAAGACCTATCTTATGAAAGATGAGAAGAGTTTGTTTTTCCTTCAAAAAGAGCTCTTCACGTTTAGGATTGAACCAGGTAAACTCATGACTGATCATACTATAAAATTTAAGTATTTGTTTTCAGAATACAAAGATTTAGGGACATCTTATGACGATAATATCAAGTCTCTGTTATTTTTTACTTCATTACTATCTGAGTAGGAGGCATTAGTTGATATATTGATAACAAATAAGACGAAAAAGTTAGTCTATGATGATGTTGTTGGTATCGTTTTTATGAAGGTTTCTCATAAGAAAGATATGGTTTCTGATGCAGAATCACGTAGGCTTATGGTCAAAGGTCGGAATCAAGATAGTACGAGTAATAGGAACAAACAAAGTACCAAGAAGAAGAATAGAGGCCGCTCACAATCTCGTGGGAGAGATATATATCTAATGTTGAGTATTTTGGTTGTCACAAGAAGGGTTACTACAGACGTAATTGTCCTAATAAAAAGGATACGAGTGTTAAGAAATAGAGAATTGGCAAGGCAAATCTGGTTGAGTCTACTTTGAGTAGCCTTAATAGTGATATTGATACTATTATTACAAGGGACTCAGCTGAGGTCTTGATGACTAACTTTGATAATTATCTGTATAAGGGATGGATGTTTAATATTGTAACATCTTACTATTTATGTCTAATTAGGGAATGGTTTATCAAATATCGTGAGGTAAAGGGTGAATCAATTCTTATTAGAGATTTCAAGGGCATGTAACATAATAGGTGTTGGTAGTGTTCATTTTCTATTAGCAGATGGGTCAATCAGAAAACTTATTGAGGTTCATCATAAATTGGCTCTTTTTAAAGGGTTGATTTCTCTTTGGGTACTTGAGGCTCAAGGTTTTAGGTTTGTAGGTGAGGGTGACCATTGTTGTATATACAACGGTGATAGATTGATGCTCATAGGTGTTAGACATGCTAAATTGTATTTTTTTAGAGGAGATACGGTTGAAAGTGGAGCTATGGTCTTAGAGGTTCTAGATAAAAAGACCATACCAAAACTCAGTTATGACACATGTGTTTAAGGCATATAAGTTAGCAAGGGTTGAAGGCTTTAAGTAAGCTAGGCTTGTTTGATAATAAGCAGTTGGGGAAGCTGAATTTATGTGAGCATTGCATCCTAGGAAAGCAAACTCAAGTGAGATTTGATAAAACTGAGCATGCAACTAAGGGTATAGTTGACTACATTCACACGGATGTATGGGGGCCTTTTATGGTGGTTTCCAAAGGAGGTTTCAAGTGGTTTGAGAGTTTTATTGATGGCTTCAGTTAGGGAGTATGAATTACACCATGAAGAGAAAGAATGAAGTCACCAACATCTTTAAACAGTGAAAGGTGATGGTAGAGAAGCAAACTGGCAGGTTATCAAGGTGGTAAGATCTAACAACGGTAGAGAATACACTAAGGACCCTTAAAGGTATATATTGTCATCAGCATAGGATTCGTTGGCATTTCATGGTTAAAGGGACACTACAATAAAGTAGTATGAAAAAAAGGAAGAACCACTATTGTCTAATATTAGATTAGGCAAGATATGGTAGGTTAAAGCTGTATCAACGATATGTTACCGAATAAACTGGTCCCTATTATCAGCTATTGGTTTCAAATCATATATGGAGGTATGATCTGTTATTTCTACAGAGTACTCACATTTAAATTTTTTTGGAGGTCCTGCTTAATTTCATGTTAAGAAAAATAAGATATGTGTTAGAGATAGGAAGAGTATTTTTTAGGTTATCCAAAAACAATCGAAAGGTATAAAAGTTATGGTGCCTTGAGACGGGGAAGTGAGTAATTTCCAGGGATATTAAATTCCATGAATAAGCATTTTTGCACTCTAAGTATGAAAATACAAGGATGAGTCTCCTATATAGAGAGAAGATAGTTTTGATGATAAAGTGATTCTCTGCAAATAGGGATAAAAATTTTGAAAATGGTTCACGTAGTGGTTTGTAGAGCTCTATTCATAACAATGATGGGCTTGGGGACACGACAAAGATTGTGCCATAAACTATTGCAGATAACATTCCTAAAGAGGAATCTAACGAACAACAAAGGCTATGGATGAGAAGATAAGTCTCTTCACAATAATCATCCATGGGAGCGGTAACACTTCCAAAGCAAAAAAAAGGTCATAAGGTTTAAATGGGTGTACGCTTTTAAAGACGGTATTCTAGATCCTAAAGGGAAATCAATTGGTGTATTAAGATTCAAAGAAAAATTGGTCACTAGAGGATTTGCACAAATTGAAGGTGTGGATTACAATAAAGTTTTTTCTCTGGTGGTTAAACACACTTTGATACATATCTTTTTGGCTACGATGGTGTAGTTTGACATGGACCTCAACCACCTAGATGTAAAAATATTGCTTTCTTGCATGAAGATCTAGAAGAGGACATTTACATGATTTAACTAGATCAATTTGCTATTTCTAGGCAAGAGGATAAGGTATGCAAACTTAGAAAGTCTTTGTATGGGCTAAAAAAAGCTTTTCGACAGTGGTACCCAAAGTTTGATACTTTTATATCAAATCTGAAATTTACACGTAGTGAGCATGATCATTGTGTGTATTTCAAGAGGTGAGATGATGAATCTTTTATCTACTTATTGCTTTACGTTGATGATATATTAATTGTTGATAAAAACATACATGAGATAGAGCTGCTAAGATCAAGTTAAGCAAGAAGTTTGAGATGAAAGACTTGGGTCCAGTGAAGAAGATACTAGGGATGAAGATGATAAATGATAGGAAGTTTCAAAGATTGTCTTTATTACAAGGGCAATATCTTGAGAAGGTAATTACTAGATTTAGCATGGATAAAGCTAAACCAGTTAGTACTCCCTTGGTTACTCACTTCAAGCTTTTGGGTTTATATTCACCTACTATTATGACAGAGAAGGAATACATGTCAAAAGTTCCTTATACTAGTGTGGTTGGTAGCTTGATGTATACCATGGTTTACATACGTCCTAAAATTGTACATACAGTGAGCTTGGTTAGTCGATATATGCCTAATCCAGGTAAGAGACATTGGCAGGCAGTCAAGTGGATCTTGAGGTATCCTCAAGGTACATTACATGTTGGTTTGATTTATGAGAGGTTGTGGTGACCCCGAATTCTGAAACAGTGATCTAGGAGTGTAAGTGAAAGATTTTAAAGTTAGAAATCATAAAAGTACGTATTTTTTACGCGTATGGGATGACACAGATATGATGACGTCGTGTATATGTGTATTTCGAGGTATTCAGAAGTTTTCACAATTTTTGACTAAAAATAATTTAACACGGGCTCATGGATTTTTCGTCTTTAGTGCCTCATATTGATTTTTTGAGGATCACGTGAGTGAAAAATAGATGAGGATGGGTTAGCATTGAGATGCCGAGACTTTAGGATCGAGATTCGTGACCATTGGTGGTTTGAAAATTTACAGTTGGCCCCCCAGACCCAAAATCTATATAAAGAGCATAGAAGTCCAAAACATTCAGAAATCAGTACAAACACCCCTGTTCGTCGAAAATTACCTCACTGTCACTGTCTCTGGTGACCATTCATATTCCTGGCAAGTTAGGCCTTGTGGCCAGTGGCGATGGAAAGTTCTCAATGCCCTGGTCATGGTAGTGGTCGGTGTTTCTCCGTCCAATGTAAAAAACATCATAGATTAGGCCGGGATTGTTTGCCTGCATCGACTTTCAACCAACCGATTTCGATGTTGTCAACCTCTAACACAGGTGGCAATCGACTCCTCTCGGTGATATGGTTCCAACAGTGGCCTCCTATTAGGGGTGGGCACGGGTCGAGTCGGGTCGGGTCGGGTTTGCCGAACCCGACGCTGACCCGAAACCCGACGGGTCAGAAAAATGTGACCCGAATTCGGGTTTTGGAAAAATTGAACCCGTCGGATTGGGTCTTGGTCGGGTCGGGTCGGGTTTATATCGGGTTTCGGGTAGTCAAACTTCGTTGACTTTTCGAGTCGGGTCGGGTTTTGGTCGGGTTTTGTTATGCAATAAATAAATATTTTTACAAAGTAAACCTTAGGTGAGCTGTGGCCCAGCGGAAAATGGTGGGGTGGATTTTTGAATGTATTGGTGTCGCAGGTTCGAATCTCATAATCCCCATGTTATCAAAATTTTATATCAATATTATGTAATAAATAAAATATGTTACATAATAAAGTTAAAAAAAGGCTTCCAACCTGGTGGTCAAGTGATCAAAGGGGATGTAAAGGGGAGACGGGTTCGAATCCAGCCAGTGACAAGAATTTTTAAAGTATTTTTAGCGGGTCGGGTCGGGTTTTCGGGTTTAGCATTCAGACCCGATCTTGACCCGAAACCCGACGGGTCAGGAAAAATTGACCC
>JANKKB010028745.1:219-16525 GCA_026225775.1 Bursera palmeri | reverse complement strand
TATATATTATATTTTATTAAACAAGAATTACATTATTTACTTATATGTCCTCAATTATTCTTTAAATTTTATTAAATATATTAAAAATAAATAATAATTTAATTAAAAAATAATTAAATAGTTACAAGTTTACAACCAAACATGTCTTTCTTTCTATATTCCTCTCTTGATGGTTGACCCTGTTGTTCCATTTCCTTAAACGACATAAACCATGACTATGATCATGGCTTGGCATATAGACGACTTGTCGGTTGAACCTCACAGACTATCTTAAATCTAAATGCGAAATTACAATATCACCAGTGATGGGTGGGCCCGGTAGAAACTGTCGTGACATCCAGACCGTCCATCCATGTCTGTGGGTTTCTCCTCGTATGATGACGCAGTGTTTCTGTTTGGCTCTAATTTTCACCTCATATTAAAAAACAAATAAATAAAATAAATTCCGGCCAACCGCCTCCGCCTGCACTGCCCGATCCAAGTCAGCCCCCCATCTGCTTTATATGACGTTATCAGACGAAGAAGATGCGTTTTTGGCCCAGTTCCTTGAATCTGAAGTCCTCTCCGATGCCTCCGATGCAGAAGTTCTTCCCATCTCTGAAGAAAATGAATTAAAGGATGAAGAAGAGCCAAAACAAAAGAAATTGCGCATAGAGAAAGGCTCTGGCTCAGGCTTTGGCTTAAGCTCTGGCTCTGGCTCTGGCTCTGGCTCTGGCTTAAAATCAAGCTCTTGTTCAGATCCGAAGAGGATTGAGACTGGAATTTTGAGCAAGATTCCTCCCGAACTATTTCCTCAGATACTCAAATTCCTCTCTTCTGAGGTTCGTTCAAAAGCTCTTTTTTTTTTTTAAAATAATAATAATAATAATAATAAATAAAAAATGTTCACTTGTTACCCCTTTTTTAGAAACTTTTGGTATGACAGGATCTTGTATCATGTTCGCTGGTTTGTAGATTTATGAATTCTGCTGCTTCCGATGAGTCTTTGTGGCGCCATCTGTGAGTTTTACAATTACACACGCTTTCTATCCTTTGTGTTAAGATGTGTTGTGCTTATGATTCATGATACATACATACATGCTTTTTTTTGTGTTTGGGCAGATACTGTATGCGCTGGGGTCTATTGCCACCTAACAAGAGTTTGCGGTTTTGTGCTTGGAAAAAGCTTTATATTCAGGTTTAACTCTTTTATTTCTAATTTGCACCTGGACATTTGCTTTCTGCATGAAAGTTTTTCACGTCCCACTTTAAAACTGTAAAGGATTCTTAGTGGAGCAAATAAGATGGAAAGAAATTATTTTTGGGGAAGTATCGTCTAATTGTTTCTTTGTGTTTACTAACAAGATGAATTGAGCTCTGTAGTCAATATAATGTTCTTGTTGCATCCCAACCTATTCCATTGTGGGTCAGTGGATTCTTTAGTGAAGGACTTAATGCAGAAACCTGTTCAAATTTGAGCTTACAATTTGTATCGACATTTTGTATGCAAGCATGTTGGCAAGTTGAAACTTGAATTTTTATTTTTCAAGATATTTAGGCTGGTCTAACGTTTTTTCATATTCTTCATTTGAAGCGTAAACATTGTTAAAGCTGGTCTAGAAAGTCGTCTTTAGGCAATTACTTCTTCGTTTTGCAGCGTGATGAGGAAGACATGGTCGAACTTGTTAGGAATTGCCCATCTGAGTTTAAAGAGTATTATATCCAAATGCAAGCAGCAAAGAGAAGCCAAGCACCACTTCCTTCACAGGTACTGTGTGATACTATTGCCTGAAATCAAGATTCTTTCACGAATACATTTTTATTACTTTTTCAAATAACGGATTTTCTTTTCTTTTTATTTTCCGTTACTAAACCTTACTATGTTACATTTTAAAACTAATAGCATTAGTAGTTTATATGTTGTATGCTTTTCATTAAAAAGTTAGTTTGAATGGGAAAAGGAAGAGCTTTTTATGTATGGGATCATATATTTTGTATCATTAAATTGTATGCTTTTACAGAAGTGAATTCTCAGGGCCTTCCTTTCTGACAATTTTATTTGCTGGAATGCACGTGTGATATTCTTGGATTTGCTTAGTTGTTTATGTTCTCAATCACCTTCTTTCGCTAATGGAATAAAGGGAAGGAAACCATATCATTAGGAGGGGGCATTCTTGTATTGGAGTACTGTTATTTATTTATTTTTTCATCTGAGATGCAGGTGAAGGATGACCGGATAATTCTGGACAAGACAGTTGGTGATCAAGTGTCTAGCTGGAAAAGCAGTAGGGGCCTGACCGATAACATGGTCACTGACCATGCTTGTTCTGGAGAAATGTGCACTTACTACCAAATTGGCAATGTATTTGTTTGTGAGAAGACCGGCTATGTTCATGGTAGGAAACACTCTGTTAACTGTAGCAACGATAGTTTTTTTGTGCATACATTCAAAGTTCACCACTTAATCTTGGAGAACGTAAAGAATAACTTTTCTTTTTCTTTTCTCTTTTGTGCTACCAGTTTGTGATGACGCATGCAGGGAGGTAGCTATGGACCCCAATGATTTGCTTATGGTCTGTAAAATTTCTGGGCGTTGTTTTGAAAGTATGCTATCACCAGCTGAAATGGAATCAGATTCTGTGAGTAGAAGTTTTCTGCATCTTCATTTGTTTACTTGCAAAACTTTTATCTCCTGACATTTTCTAAACCATAAAAGACGAATAAGGACTGAAGGATTTTTTTAATTAGTTAATCAATTGGAAATCTCTTGGACTCTCATATCCCAAGAAGAGTAAAAGAACAATAACTTGTGTTCTTTTTCCATTAGTATTTCGTGTTTCATTGGTTTATATACATATCAATGATGCCAAGTATATGCAACAAAGTTTTTTTTTTTCATTTTAGATAGAAAGACCACAAGAAGTTTATGTTCTGGAAATAATTTTAATGATCAGATTTGACAAGTCTTATAACGGGTCATTTGTTACAATTTCTGCGACCTATAATTAGAGCAAAAATCCAGACAGTGCTTCCACTTTTTAAGTGGTGTAGTTCAAATGAGGATGTTGTTTAGTCCTAGTTATTTAAAGTCATACATGCATACATGGAGAACTTGTTTTGAAAATTTTATAAGCTAAGCATGAGAAGATAGACAGTTGGAAATTTCCTTGGTTCAGGTTCACCGGTTATTGAATTTATATGGGTGACTTTATTCCTAAAATATCTGTTGAACTTCCCTTCAATTACCTAAAATTTCTCCCCTTTCTTTACATTACTGATCCTTGTCAATTGTCTTTAAAATTCTAGGAGCAGCAAGGTGGTGTGACAGATGAAGCGGAGCCTTTCATGGGGTCCGGCCGATTTGGTAGTAGAATTTATTCTTATCTTATAATATTAGTGTTTATCTTGCTATGCGTCTTATTTTTGTTCTATCTATGCCAGCGCGAGCTTATACATTGGGATACAATTGTGATGATGAGAAGGAGCTGGAAGCTGCTCTGAGGTTTTGCCCGATTTAAATCCGGAGTCTCCTTTAAGATGGATGGTATTAGTCTGGCATGTTAGAATCGGCAACAGATTTCACGCAATTGCCTTATTAAATATTTAAGTTTGCACAGTTAACTGTTTGTATGAATTAATCACCTAGTGTTAGGTAATAGAAATTATGTTTTTATTTATCTCTCTTCATCTTGTAGTTTTGTTATATAGATGTGTTCTCATGTAAACCTTCAGGTTGGCTTGACCTTAGCTTGAGATGCACACTCTCAGAAGTCCTGGGGTCAAGTGGTAGCATATATCTAAATTGTCCTTACTGAAGGCCCAACCAAAGGACGAACGGAAGCATGGAGCAACTTCACCACTTAATTCTTTTTCTTTGTGGTTTGCTCATCCGTGAATTACATAAACATCATTAAGGTTTGATCCAAAAGTTTCAAAACTACCAAAAACCTCAAAACTAGCATATATCTTAACTTACATTTTGTGCTCATGAGATGAAACCTATCCCCCCGAAGTTCCAATCTTAACTCCATACGATGTGAAATACATCCAATTATTATATCCTAGTCCAACTCCAAGCCCAGGAAATTCTTGTTACCATTTACAAAGGCTTTCATTGAAGTGCAAGTTTGGATTGGCACTATTGTTTGAATACAAGTGGAACAAAATAATGAATTGTTTGTGGGTTGTGTAATAGAAATAAAAGTAAAGGCTTTGGAAACAACACATGGCAACACAAGTAAACAACTTGTGTATAAATTATACATAAAATATCGAATGAATAAGTGCGCGATGAGGAAAACAGTTTTATTTTTAAACTTGCATTGGATGTTATAATATTATCTATTATTTCTTATTTTATTAAAATTTTATAATAAAATAAATTAAAATTTTAAAAATATTTGAAAAAAATTACAAAAATTCATGTAACAGTTTAGAAAATAACCTTATTTTAAAAAATTAAATAATATGATCACGAACTGATTATTCTTATTGGGTTTACAAATCGACAACTACATAAATTTGTATAAAGTTGTCAGCCTCCAGCGTTTAGAGAACCAAAAAAAAAAAGTAACATTTTTAGGTTTGTCAGTTTGTGATTATAATATCTAAACTTACTTAAAAATTTAAGTATTTTTTAAATCAATCTTATGATTTTGATTTTGTTTTAAAATTTTATCAAATATAAATTATAATGGATGTATTTTAAATTTTCTTTTCAAAATTTGCTGCGGCCCAACGGTAGAGGTAGACTGGCTGGCCCAAGCACATAGTAGTCCAGTGAAGGGAAACTCATTTGGATCGGATCCATTGAAATAACAAAAAGAAACCCTAAACTCAGCCCGAGGAGGTTGCGTGATTTCACCATCCACATTGCATACGCACAACTGAGAGAGAGAGCGTTACCAGCACACGTCCCTCTTCCATTTCAAGGTAACGCAAGTTGCTTTGAATCTTATTATTATTGGCTTTTCGATCTTCTTATTTCTTTCGATTCCTTTTTTTTTTTTTTTTGTGTAATTGAAGTAGTAGCTGAAGAGAGAAGATGGCCGATCGTTTGACGCGTATAGCTATTGTCAGTTCCGACCGATGCAAGCCCAAGAAGTGTCGGCAGGAATGCAAAAAGAGTTGTCCCGTCGTCAAAACCGGTCTGTTTTTTTTTTTTTTATCTGGGTTTTAACTTCTTTTTCGTTTGATTACCTTAATAAAGAAGCAAACGGGGTTTCTGCTCGTGATTGTGATTTTGCACAGGAAAATTGTGTATTGAGGTTACTGCTGCATCTAAGATCGCCTTTATATCTGAGGAATTGTGTATTGGATGTGGTATCTGCGTCAAGGTTTGTAATCAATCATATTTGGTTTCTCTTTTCTGTTTTACTTGCAATTNGTGTATTGAGGTTACTGCTGCATCTAAGATCGCCTTTATATCTGAGGACTTGTGTATTGGATGTGGTATCTGCGTCAAGGTTTGTAATCAATCATATTTGGTTTCTCTTTTCTGTTTTACTTGCAATTTATAAAACTTTTAACTTTTTCCAACTTCTGGTGCAGAAATGTCCATTTGAAGCAATCCAGATCATTAACCTGCCAAAGGATTTAGATAAAGATACAACTCATCGTTATGGCCCCAACACTTTTAAATTGCATAGGTGGGTTTATGGCTGTTCTTTCTGAGAGAGATTGTGGAATCTTTGTTTTTGTTAATTGTTTGATTGTTGGAAATTATTGTTACAGGTTACCAGTCCCAAGACCTGGCCAAGTGCTTGGCTTGGTTGGAACAAATGGTATTGGGAAATCAACTGCCCTCAAGATTTTGGCTGGAAAGCTCAAGCCAAATTTGGGTCGTTTTAATGTAATCAACAAGATTATTATGTTTATTATCGCGCCTTGGTGTTTACTTGATATTTACCTTGTAGAGATTTTTTTGTTCTGGCAGAATCCTCCAGACTGGCAGGAAATTTTGACCTATTTTCGAGGATCTGAGCTGCAGAATTATTTTACTCGCATTCTGGAAGACAATTTGAAGGTATTACTGTATTATATTTGAAAGGAAAATATTTTAAAGAAAAGTTTTATGTGTATGAAAGCTGGGGTAGATGCCATTATTTTGGTACATGATGATATTACTTGATTAGCTGTTATTTTGATTTTGTGTCATCTCACTAAAGATATGTTCTGAATTGAATAGGCTATTATAAAGCCGCAATATGTTGATCACATTCCAAAAGCAGTTCAAGGCAATGTAGGGCAAGTGCTTGACCAAAAGGATGAGAGAGATATGAAGGAAGAACTTTGTGCTGATCTTGATCTAAATCAAGTCATAGATCGTAATGTTGGAGATTTATCGGGTGGAGAGCTACAGAGATTTGCTATTGCTGTTGTTGCAGTGCAGAATGCAGAGATCTATATGTTTGATGAACCTTCTAGTTATCTTGATGTCAAACAGAGGCTTAAAGCTGCCCAAGTGGTTCGATCTTTGCTTAGACCTAACAGGTTTAATTCTCTTTTTTCCCATTGTTCTATGTCTTAAAAGGTTTTCTAGTCTTAGGGATAATGACAGTAATTAATAATTTATATACTTTGCATATCAGCTACGTCATTGTTGTGGAGCATGATCTTAGCGTTCTGGATTACCTATCAGATTTCATTTGCTGCTTATATGGGAAACCTGGTGCATATGGAGTTGTAACCCTTCCCTTCTCTGTCAGAGAAGGAATTAATATTTTCTTGGCTGGATTTGTCCCTACTGAAAACCTAAGGTTTCGTGATGAATCTTTAACCTTCAAGGTACAGCTTTTATTTTTGTTGCCGTAGTGCCTTCAATTTACATGTTCTTTGCCATTCACTTGTTTGCTTTTCCAGGTTGCTGAGACTCCACAGGAAAGTGCAGAGGAAATTGAGACATATGCACGATACAAATACCCCACCATGAGTAAAACTCAGGGCAATTTTAAGCTTCGTGTGATTGAGGGTGAATTTACTGATTCTCAGATTATAGTAATGTTGGGTGAGAACGGGACAGGGAAAACAACCTTTATACGAATGCTGGTATTGTTTCATTTCATTAATTTCGTGCCTGTACTAGATGGTTGTGCAAGTTGTTATGACTCCCAGTCTCATGAACAAAGTGAGTAATCCATCTTTTTGGCTATATGCAGGCTGGTTTATTGAAACCTGATACTGTAGAAGGTTCTGATGTGGAGATACCCGAGTTCAATGTCTCATACAAGCCTCAGAAGATTAGTCCAAAATTTCCGTCTACGGTCAGGCACTTGCTGCATCAAAAAATACGTGATTCATACACTCACCCTCAGTTTGTGTCAGATGTGATGAAGCCTCTTCTTATTGAACAATTGATGGATCAAGAAGTTGTGAATCTTTCTGGTGGAGAATTGCAAAGAGTTGCATTATGCTTGTGCCTTGGAAAGGTAAATTTTTCTAACTTATTAGAAGGGTAATAGGAATGTAGAAGTTTCTGCAGTTCAAGATGAGAACACAGACACACAGGATGTTCTGTTGTGTTCTTTTCGCACAAACATTGGATATTGTGAAAAGAGTAGGCAAGGTGTGGAAGGAAGCAGTGATTACATGGTATTGTAGTACCATAATGGGTTTAAGCATTATCAAAATTTCATTTTTTCTGTTGGCAGTATATTAAAGGGTGCTCCAGAAGCTTGGGGTAATGAGACTATAGTCTTAGTTGATTAGAGTAACACAGTATCTTTTATAATCTTGTTTGTTTCTGACTCATTGGGTCAGGTAGTGGAAAATCTCACTGAGTTAACTTTCTTTTCAGCTAATTTACAAAGGTTTTTTTCAGGTTAATTTTTTTTTTCACTGCAAGAAATTGGTTCATCTTGGATGTCTTCTTTGTAAATTTAGATTTTAGATGTACTTTAGATTGTTTGCTCTGTTATTTATTTAGATTGGGATTTTGTGTAAGCTTGTTTTTGGAAAAATTGTCTTCTTCTGGACCATGCTCATTTTCTTTTTTTGCTGGGTCAGATTCTAGGCAGCCTAGTCTTATTGGTTGGTTGTGTAGGTTTCTATAATCTTTTGAGTTGCTAGGTGTTTTTGAAAAGTTTTGATTTGAAGTTACCTTGTTTTTGTTTCTATTTTCACTTCGGCAGTTTTGCACCTGTTATTTGTACAAGATTTTTCTGGGATTTATGTTCAAAGGTGCATACTTTTAATGAGATATAAACACAAAGTACATGCCAAGTTGGCATTGATGATATTTTATTTTCACACGCTGTGGAGATTTTTTTGTTTGGTGCGATACACTGCTAATGTCTTGTGTTTGGATTTGGTTTAAAGGGAGAAGTGCTTAATTAGAAGCTTACACAAGACAAAAAATCAGGATAACATTCTTACATGAACCCATGCAGAAAATTCTAATTATACTTGATGTTAACACTAAAAAAGTTGCATTTTTCTGTTACTGGTAGTCTAAATGAAACTTTGCTTTTCATGCAGCCTGCAGATATTTATCTGATTGATGAACCAAGTGCATATCTTGACTCTGAGCAGCGTATTGTTGCTTCAAAAGTTATTAAGAGGTTTATCTTGCATGCAAAGAAAACCGCATTTGTGGTTGAGCATGATTTTATAATGGCTACTTATCTGGCAGATAGGGTTATTGTGTATGAGGGAAAGCCGTCAGTGGACTGTACTGCAAATTCTCCGCAGTCATTGTTGACTGGCATGAATCTTTTCTTATCTGTGAGTTTTACAATGTTTCTTTCTTTATATATTTTTGCCTACACTTTGGTGTAAGCGTTTGTTTTTATCAGTGGTATAATCATTATCAGAAATATAAGGCTCTTCAAATTGATCTTGGAAAATGTTCCCCTTTTGCTGGAATATTTAACAGGATCATCTGTTTTCTCTCTCTCTCTCCTCTTGCCTCTGCATATGCACAAGATTTAGTAATTACTTTGTGTTTTGTTGCACTTGATGCAGCATTTGGATATCACATTTAGGCGGGATCCAACAAATTACCGACCAAGAATCAACAAATTGGACTCTACCAAGGACCGGGATCAAAAAGCTGCTGGGTCGTATTATTACCTGGATGATTGAGATACTAATTGACAGGTTTACTTTTTTTCTCATTTGTCTATCCTTAACCCGATTGTACTTTCTCAGACACTTTGAGATTAACTGGAGTTTCCAATTTATTTGCTATTGCTAGATCTTCTGAAGTTATGGGGTTACTGGAAGCTTAATATGGGATCCCTTCCGAATCATTGATGATGACGTGTTGGCAGATGAAGAGTCCTTTGAGGTCTGAAAGTCGATATTCAGTTTTTTGTTTGAATTAGTTTTTGGGTCCAATCCGCTGATGTTGCTTGGTGCAATTTTTTCCCTCTATAGTGTGCTTTCTGTTCCACCAATTTTTGGTTATGGAATTATTAGGTTAGCGAGTCTTGAGTGTCATTTATAAAAATTAGAGGAGCGACAGGGGTGTGAGGGACTCGAGTTATTGAGGCACATGTTTGTCTTTTTGTAATTGTTAAAGTTAATATTTTACAATTCTGTTAACATAGTTACAAGAAAATTTAAAATGTTGTTTATTTCGTATTACTTTATCACTGCATTTTCATTTTTAAGAGCGAAAAAGTGGAGTTGGATGGTATAGCAGATGCCTTTTTAAGGAAACGTGGACCTCATGGAATTGCAATTATATAAGACTTTCATTTGCTTTTTCATGTTTAAATCGTTTTATTATAGTTTTCAAGGGTGTAATGCAAGTTAATTTGCATGCGTTATATGTCGCATCTTCTTAAATTGATGCTGTCATAGTCAAATATTTGTATGCTAATTTTACAAAGCTGGTCCACGGAGGTTTTCATTGGAAGGATTGGATGCCTCACCCACATCCAACATCAATGAGACTGTAACCTGCTGCCTTCCTTAGTTTCTTTTGGTCAATTATCTCCCTCATCTCCACTGCCTCTTTCCATCTTCCTGAAGCAACATACATATTCGATAATGAAATGTAGTATCCAACATTTTCAGGCTCCAATTCAAAGAGAATTTCTGCAACTTCTTTACCCATCTCTATATCTCCATGATAGCTGCAAGCACTTAGCAAGGACCCCCAAACACCAGGTTTAGGTTTCCGCATTTGCTTGATGAATTCATAGGCCTCATTGAGTTTGCCAGATCGACCTAGCAGGTCAACCATGCACACATGATGCTCAGTAACAGGTTCTACTTCATATTCCTCCAACATACGGCTGTAATACGATAGACCTTCATTCACGAGGCCTGAGTGGCTGCAAGCTGACAAAACGCTGATGAAAGTGCTTTTGGTTGGTCTGACTCCAGATTTGCACATTTCATGAAATAGTTCAATTGCTTTTCTACCTTCACTGTGGTAACCATATGCGGAAATCATAGAATTCCAAGTTGCATCAGACTTTTCGCTTGAATTTTTAAAGATTGCACAAGCAATATCCAATCTGCCGCAGTTGCTGTACATATCCAAAAGAGCTGCAGATATAAAAGTGCTTTCCTGAAATTGCAAGCGAAATACATGACCATGAATTTGCTTACCAAGTCTTAGCACTCCATGTTGAGTGCAAGCGGAGAGAATGCCAATAATAGTGATCTCATTTGGTTCAAACTCAAGACAGCGAAACAGTTCAAGGGCTTTTATTTCAGCCTTGTTCTGTGAAAAAGCAGAGATCATGCAATTCCATGAACATATATTGTAATTGAAGCTCAAATCAAACACTGAATTAGCACTCTCAATATCCTTGCATCTGCCATACATTGTGATTAACGCATTCTGGACACGGGTATCTGATCCCATCAAAGATTTAAGAGCAAGCCCATGAAGAGATTTACCTTCAAAAGCCAGCTCCAGATTTCCACAAGCTAGGATGACATTTACAAGGGTAATCGAGTCATGGCTAACATCTGCTTGCTGTCTCATAGATTTGAAAGTTTCAAGGGCTTCTCGAAAATGGTCTTTTTTTATACAAGAAACAATTATAGTATTCCAACTAGAAGTATCCCCTTCGAGTGAAATTATCTGCAGCAATAAGAAAGCTGCCATCAACTCTCCACAATTACTATACATGTCCATGAGGGAATTAACTGCCAGAGTATTGTTTAAAAATCCCAACTTTAGCTGCCAGCAATGTATTGATTCACCAAATTTGAGCGATTCAGGGGAATCACAAGAAGGAAGAATAGCGAATAGAGTTGACAAGCTGAACTGTGAAGAGGAACAGATCATTTCTTTAAATAAACTTTGGGCCTTCTTCGGATGTCCATTTTGGATATACCCAGAGATTATTATGTTCCATGAGACCAAGTCCTTCACAGGGATGGTATTGAACAGGAGCTCGGACTTTAGTACACTCTTGCATTTTGAGTATAAGTTCATTAGACTGTTCATCACTCTTACATCATTTCCAATCTGTCTACGAATTACGTATCCATGCACACTTTTTCCTTCTCTCAATAGCAAAAATTCCGCACAAAGTGAGGATATAGTGACAACAGTTGCTGTATCAGGTTCAACATACCCCAACAACTGCATTTCAGTCAGAAGATCAAATGTTTCTTTGATCTTTCCGCTTGAAGCAAACCCATCAATGATTGCATTCCAGGAGACAACATCCGTACATGATACACCCAAAAACACAGTTTCTGCAGCCTCAATATCTCCACATTGTGAATACAACGAAATGAGAGAATTAGCAAATGAAATGTAACAGCTGTCTTCATAACCCAACTTAATTCCCCACCCATGAATGACTTGACCATGACTCAACTCACCAAGACAAGCAGATACAGAAATAGCAGCTAACAAACTCACAATATCTGGTCGTTCTCCTGAACGAGTCATCTCCTGGAAGTACAACAGGGAGTTTTCAGGATGATTATTATGAAGACAACCACTCATTATTGTATTCCAAGACACAACATCTCTGCATTCCATCCCAGCAAACATGCACTCTGAAGACTTCAAGTCACCACATTTTGCATACATGTCCACAAGTGCATTACATAGACTAGAATCCAAAAGCATTCCGGCCTTTATGCTCAAGCTGTGAAAAATCCTCCCTTGTTTCAAGCAATTCATGTGGGATGAGGCCGACGTGACAATCAAAAGAGTAGTGGAATCAAATCCGATTCCCTCTTTAATTATCTGCTCAAAAAATTCCAATGCCATACGAAAAAACTGATTGTCAGTACAAGCAGTGATCATAGCGTTCCAAATGATCACATCCTTGTAAGGAGATTCATAAAACAAGGCCCAAGAAGAGCCAAAATCACCAATTCTAGAGTAAGCTGTAAGGAGAAAGGTAGAAGTTGGCAAGTGAGAAAGAAAACCTACTTTGAGAGCTAAGCAATGGACGGTTATGACAGTGGAAATGTCAGGTCTTGAAATGGAAGACTTAAGAAGATTAAGTCTTTGTGACATTTTGTCAAACGATTGAGAAGAAGTGGAGAAGTGAGATGAATGAAGTGCATATAAATGAAGAGTTGTGGAGATAAGAGAATATGAATCGATGGCTGAAACGGGATATTTTTGTATATTCTGAGTGTAAGAGAGAGAGTTGGTGATCCTGCATAAGTATGCGCATGTATGAAGATGATATAGAGATGGTGAAGACAAAAATAAAGAGCGTCGAAGCATGGCTTTTCATGTTCGTTGAACACTTACTGCACATCCAAGGTTGGTGTGACACTGACGTCCACTTTGTCACGTCATGTCATATAAAAAAGGGGATTTGGGATTTTATTCAGTTGTAAACTTCCTATTTATACGCATGCTAAATATTGACTCTTACCCACCATGGTCGGTGCAATGAGATGATGAGTTGAGTACATGTTATCGACTTCCTTTCCCATGGCCATGGTGAATGAATTTATGAATTGCATCCGGAGATTATAATGGAAATGAAATTTTATTCCTTACCGTTTATCATAATGGAATTTCTGGATTTACCCATCTTCGTAGTCTGTTCATTAATAGAATCTGTCAATCACTTTTGTGTCGTTCTAAGTGACAATAAACAGAATTTCAAGGGTAGTTACCGATATTAATCCTCTTTTTTTCCGTTGAGAGACACCTGAAATATTACTGGCGTGGCTCCGGCTTATAGCCTGATAACCCGACAAATTTTCACATCCCATCAGAATCTAGACAAGACAGTGAAATCACTCTCCAATCTTACCAATGCGTTCAAGAGTTGGCTTAAAGCTAAATTGCCGTAACTACATAAACAATGAATTGAAGCAGATGCCACCCTCACATTCGAATTATTAAATTACATTTCTTTTATTTGCATTTTGGAATTTCAATACAAGTCAAAAAAAAATTCAACTGTTAAATCAGAAAGGGAAAACATAAAATACATCTGGCATTCTCTATTTCGAAAAAATTAGATTTCACTGTGCATCTATGAATATGAAGCCCTCTTCCCGGTTACCAAATATAAATACAACCTTCTCGGGTAATTTTTCCTTCTCCCCTTATCAGATAGTAAATCTTTTAGAGTATATGCTAGCTGTTAAGCCTCACCACGGTGGGTGATCATCTTTCAGTGTTTGAGGTGGGATTGGCTTCCAACCAGGTTTCTCATCCCAGTACATGTCATAATAGATGTGTCCCGGAGTTTTGTTCTCCACACAGCACCATATGCCAACATACCGCTTCATGCGACTCCTGAATTTCTCTTCTCTTGTCTGAAAACATAAGCCACATAAGCATATGGAAAAACCAGAATTTTATAAATCCTGATCTTTTTCTTATTGAAGCAACAAACAGGAGAACAAACTTGCCTTATCAGTGAAACCTTGGAAAGCATCTTGCATTGATGAAAACTGAATGACTTTGACATCCTTGAATGAGGAGAAAACTGTCCTGAACTGTGTATCATAAAACATTCACTATTCAGATAGGCATGAAGTAAGTTGTAAAAACTTAAATAGATATGCATACAGGTTCTGCATGTCAAGGTCAAGTGTAGCATTACTAAGTTCACAAATTACAGACGAACAAACGCTAGCATAGGCACATATGCGTAAAAGTTCAACTTTGATTAGCCACTAGATCAGGGAACTAGAATGAATGTAAAACTAAAGGAGTTGTTCAAACAAGTTTCCTGCTCTATCTATAGAATTCGAAGTTAGACTATTCCTTCATACATAAGACCAACTCTAAGCATTTTATATGTAAATGTTTATTTCAAATCATCAAGATTGATTTTTTACTTTTGCCTGCAGATATTTCAATAATGAACTAATAGCATGCATTGACTTCCATAAATGCAGAGATTTGTTAGGATTTGTTCAAATAGTTCTTTTAGTTTATTTAATTTAAAAAAAAAAAAAGATGAAATCGAACATAAATGAACTCAAGCTCAGACTCAGACTCAGAAACTACTTCAAGTTTAGTATGTTAGGCTTATTAGAGTCTTTCTTTATTTTATCCCAGATATTAATTAGCAAGAAAGAAGGCAGTTTGGCTTTCCTATGTGTCCAACAGAAATCGCATAAAATTTTCCATCTATTTATTTTCTGCTAAAATTTTCTGGTCATGGCTCATGGCTATGTGATTGCATTATGGAACACAAACAAAATCAAGATATGTGTTTGGAATGCATAACATTGAGATTTAACATGTTCATTGTGGACATATACTGAAAATGTAAAGGATAGAACTCAATGTTTATTGTGGCTTCAACAATCAAGATGGTATGGAATTTGGTTGAGGATGATTATTTTGAAAGCATGACTTTGGACCCAATTTTTGGAATGGGAAAATAGCCTAATCGAAATGCACTTTTCTTGTTTAATTTTTCCATTTTATGCCAGGTGCAGTGGTTCAATGGTGGCCCAAGCAAACCCCCCAGGCCAGATCCCCAATAAAGTTCATTGTCAAATGAATACACTTTCCATGTGTTTCAGCAATCCTCCATTGCAACCAAAACCATTGTTTTGACTTTCAAATGATCCATGCCCTTCAATATTCGTATGTTTGGTTAGTTCAGCCATGTTTCTATGTATTATCCCAAATAATAAGCATAAGTTTGTACAAAATCTAGAATACCGTTTCTTCACTGCTACGTTTTGGAAACCTGAGTATTCCTGGATGAGTTGTATTGTTTAATGCCTGACAATCTCCTGTTCCCTCTTGACAAAGTTGAACTTCAAGCCATGATTCTTTCACCTAAAACAAATAAGCAAGAAGCTACACTAAGCAGAAATCAATTATGATACTTATCGACAGAAAGCCGATATTTGTTACCTGTTTAGGCATTAATGGATTGTCAAAAAAAGAGTACTCTCTGATACCGATGCCAGGACCAAATTCCTCCTCTTCCAGCCCTTTTAACATGACATTTACCTGCAGTGTAATACATATTTCTTAGAGATATAGAGCAATCAATACGATTTCGTAAAGAAATAAAGATCAACATGGAAGGGTTGGTGGGTAACGTTTAACTTTAAAATCCATCATTTGAATTCTGTAAAATTACTATAAAAATTTGCTTTTAAACTCTACCAGCATAATGGGCTATGGCAATAAGCAAATTTGTTAATTGATTCCTGAACTCAATAAAAAGTAAAAGCTTAAACCGCAAAACAAAAATCTAAAAAGAAAAATATAAATTTCTGAAGGTGTTTAAACGACAACAGATGCAAAATCAGACAGTGAAAAAGGTCCACCTGAAGACTAGAACACTTTTGAAGTGTATAGCAAAAGGCTTAAAGGATACTACGTCAACATTATTTTTATCTAGTTATCTACTTAAATAATCATTTGACAATTTCTTGAGAAAATTGCAACTCAGTTGAATGCAACATGAATTGGGCAATCTCAAATGTCAAAAAATTCAGGCAAAGTGATTAACTTCACCAAGACAGTTGCCCCAATAGGTATTTCATATTAATGGTTGCCAAAAGTTCTATGCACAAAAGCTTCAAATTGATATAGCTTAATGAGACACAAGCCTAAGAAAATATAAGTACCTCAAATACGTGGTCCAAAGGACAGAGAAAAGGTTGTCTAGTCATAGACCCCGGTAGAACTCCAGGATGTCCAAACCATAGCCTATCCAACCTGCACCAAAGTGGAGGCATGACCTAAAAAAAACAAATGCAAGAATAAAAAGATGATCAGAATAAAACTCTTATAAACAGCTAAAAATGAAAATACCGACTCTCATCAATCATGCAATTAATATACCACTATATCTACCAAATACTTCCATCTCCCAATTTTCATGAGTATTTGATAGGAATGGAAATGATGCAAATAGGAATTCTGTTACTAAAGTTTATGTGCGTAGGCAGAGGT
>JANKKB010028744.1:0-16522 GCA_026225775.1 Bursera palmeri | reverse complement strand
TTTTTCTCCAGTTCTTGAAGTTTTCCACGTAAATTCTTGTGTTGTGGTGATTGTATTTCTCTTTATTTTTCTATTCTCCTTGTTTTTCCTAACAAAAAAGATATCTTCGTACCAACTTTTAGACAAGTTATTTAATCTAGCTTAATATATTTTGAAAATTGTGGTAGTAGTCCACAAGACCGTGCATGCGACAGTACCCTAGTCAACAAAGGCAGCATTAAATCTTATTTTCTTTCCCAGTTGACTGGTAAGTTGCTATCTTGCTTTTTATTAAAATATAAAAAGACAATTTTGTGGTTGTAAAGAATAGATACTTTTTCAAAGTAATACAAGTCTTCAATTGGCAGGTAGGCCGCCTTGCATTTTAAATTTTGGCCAGAGCCAGCTGCTTGCTTTTCATTTTGTTTACTTGTTCAAGATTGATGATCATGGGGAGGTTAACAATAACATGGCGTTGCGGTCTTCTCATGATATTGTTCTTGAATATTCATTCTCAAGTTGATTGTACTGGTTCAGATCAAACACCTTTCAATCCCTCTTCTCCTAATTCAACCTAATTATCCCATCAGAAAGAGTGCTCTGCCTTGCTCCAATTTAAGAACACTACTTACAAAAGCTCTCCGCAATGCCCACCTTGTAATGGTTCTGACTCGACAGGTGATCTACCTTGTTTTAAGACAGACTCTTGGATGAAGGGTGTAGACTGCTGCTCATGGGATGGGGTTTTCTGTGATCCAATTGAGGCAGGTAATAGTGTAGTTGAGCTGGATCTCGACGACAGTTGTTTGAAGGGTACTCTCAACCTCAGTATTTTCCTCCAACTTCCACATCTCCAACGCCTCAAACTCAAACGTAACAGTCTCACAGGATTAATTCCAGCATCACTATCAAAGCTTGAGGACCTCTACGCTATAGACCTATCTGGAAACATGTTGTCAGGTCAGATTCCAGATATCTTTTCTAACCTTAAGGGACTGTATTATTTAGATCTTTCAGGCAACCATTTCACTGGTCCCATTCCTCATTCCCTATGTGATAAGCTTCCTAATCTAACCGATCTCTCTCTGTCTTATAACTTTCTCAATGGTGAAGTACCATCATGTTTGTTCAATATGCCATCTTTGTCTCGGATTCACCTTGAGAACAACCAACTTACTGGTCCTATCGGCCAATTTAAGCGAAATAGCTCAGTGTTGGAGGATTTTTTTTTCGGAAGTAATAGGATTAATGGTCCAGTCCCAAGTTCCATCTTTGAACTTGTGAACCTTAATTATCTTGATCTTTCATCAAACAACTTAACTGGTACTCTCAAATTTGACATGTTACCAAAGTTGAGAGGCCTTGAGAACCTTGTTCTTTCAGGTAATAGTCTGCTCTCATTTAGTTTTGACGGCAATGTCAATGTCAAGGATATCTCGTCCATCTCTCTAAAGGATTTAAGACTCTCTTCTTGCAATATAAGTGAATTCCCAAGTTTCTTGAGTTCCTTGGAGAATTTAGAATCATTAGATCTTTCCCACAATAGAATTCACGGTCAGATTTTCAAAAATGGGTCAGAAGGATGGCCAAGTTTGAAAGAGCTAAATCTATCTCACAATTTTCTAACATACGTAGAGCATCCATGGAAAAAAATCAATTATCTGTTTCTTGATAATAACAAGCTCCAAGGATCACTTTTGATTCCACCACCTGAAACTCGATATTTCTTAGTTTCTAACAATAACTTGACTGGAAATATCCCTCCGTCCTTTTGTAATTCGAGCTTTTTTCATGCTCTTGACTTGTCTGGTAACCATTTAGGTGGGAACATTCCAAAATGTTTTGAAAATCTCATTGGTCTCAACTTCTTGCACTTACAAAACAATGTCCTTCAAGGTAGCATCCCTGATATATTTGCAAATACAAGTTCGTTGATGAGTCTTGACCTTAGTGGAAATAACTTGGAAGGGCCATTACCACGATCTTTGAATACCTGTGAGGAACTGGAAGTTATAAATGTGGGGAACAACAGAATAAGTGACAGATTTCCTTATTGGTTGGGAACTCTTCCAAATCTGAAGATCCTTGTCTTGAAATCTAATCAATTCTATGGGATGGCCTTTGATTCCAATACTAACTTCTCTACCTTACGAATTTTAGACCTCTCTTGCAATAAATTCATAGGTCATTTGTCCATAGAACTTTTCAAAAGTATGGAAGGAACGATGTCAACGGTTGAATCAGAAGACGTATATATGGGATCATCGTGTCCTGATCCTGACGAATATGAGTGTGAGTTTTTTGATAGTTACAAATATTCTTTATCTTTAGTAATAAAAGGGAAGTCCATTGAATTTGAAAGAATCTTCAAGGATTTCAGAGTCATTGATCTTTCAAACAACAGTTTTGAAGGAAGCATTCCGGAAATTCTTGGAAAGTTTAAGTCACTCACAATGCTCAACCTTTCTCACAATAGCTTAACTGGAAAAATTCCATCATCGTTTGGAAGCATGACAGCCCTTCAATCACTAGACCTGTCTTCAAACAAGCTTGATGGAAGGATTCCTGAGCAAATGAAAAGTCTTACTTTCCTTGCATTGCTGAATCTTTCCCATAACAGACTCTCGGGACCTATTCCACAAGGGGGTCAATTTTCGACATACGAAAGTGATTCTTTTGTTGGGAACAAAAGACTGTGTGGAATGCCACTGCCAGAGAAATGTAACAATGATTTGGTACCTTCGACACCACCTCCATTTTTGCAAGAAGAAGATGATGCTGCAAAAGGATTTTCTTGGAAAATAGCGATGATGGGTTATGGAAGCGGACTGGTAATTGGATTATCTATTGGATACTTTGTTATCTCAACGGGAAAGTTACAGTGGCTCGAAAGGATCGTCGAAGGTCGACTTCATAAGAATTTTCTCACGTAATTATTTTTTTACTTTTACCGAATTAAAGCTTTGCTTTGGGAGTCCTTCTTTTGAATTCTTTTTCAATGAAGCTTGTACCCTGTTGTTACTATTTTAATTATTTTAATCATTAGCATATGATGTTTAGCTAAAATACGGACTATCAAGATGTTCAAATTCAATCACATGAGGTGGTGTTGTTAAATTTGTTATTTAATTTGATATCAAGATGTTCAAATTCAATCACATGAGGTGGTGTTGTTAAATTTGTTATTTAATTTGAGATCGTATTTGGAATTGTTAATTACCTTTATATCAACAAATCAATAATGATGATTTACGTGAAATAAAAATAAATTTTATGGATAAAGTCTTGTCTTCCAAATATGTTTGACAATGCCCATCATTACCTAACCAATAAACTAGCAAAATCCTATAAAAAATCCCCATGTTCAACATTTAGACAAATTTTTTGATCTAGTGTAATGCATTTCAAAAATTGCGGCATTAGTCCACAAGACCATGCAAACAACCTTCCAGGATCAAGTGATCGGGTAAACACGGGTGTGGCCCAAAAGAATCAGAGCCATTAATGAAAATTGAACCTTTAAACCTACTACTTCTTAGAAAGAAAAGCAAATCATTTTACCACAAAGTCAACCTCTAAGGATTTATCTAATGTAATGTACAGTCCACTTCAGTAGAGAACAAAAAATTAAACTCTCCCTTAACACCGGGAAGCTCTTCCACTTAAATTTTAATGCAATAGTAAAGGGTGCATATGACCCTTATATTCCATAAAATTGGGAGCATGGCTTGAATCAATAATATGATAAAGCGATTTTCTTGAAGAAATCATTACAAATTCTGCATGAGTCTCGAATGAGCACCAAATGATACAATTGGGTGAAGAATCAAAATAATGGACACGTATAGTTGATTCCACAAAGGAAAATGAGATTACTAATCTAGATTTCAACTCCCAGTGGTTTTATTATTTTTCTGGACAATAAAATTTAAAGCAGTAAGAAATAGAGATACATACTCTCTTCATTAAATACTTTTCTCCAGCTGCCGCTGCTTCAATCTCAAACTGCTATCTGTATTCAACCAGGCATATCACTCGACAGATGAAATAGAAAAACCCTACTTGTATTCAATTTAGCTATTCCTTTTTAGGCTTTTGCTTCCTTTTAATTACACTTTGTGGCTATATGACATTTGACAATGTGGTTTAACGTGCTCAGATATTCCATTCCATGAGATCAAAGGAAGAAAAAAAAAAACAATTTCACCAATGTGCAAGAGTAAGCTAATCAAGTGCAGCTTTGCTCCGGCGACCACTCATTGGCTTTGGTAAGCCATCAAAGATTGGTCTTGTAATGGCTGCAGTTGAAAGAGCCTGCAAGTCTGGTTTCAAACTCCACTTTGAAGTTGGCCAAACAGATGAACTATTGCTATCCTGGTCTAGGAAGCTTGGTGTGCTTGATGATTTGCGAACCCCAACTGGCACATCGGTAATTATAGAATCTCCCAAGCCTACTGGAATCGAACTCAACCATCCTGACTCTGAATCAGTGGCTAGTGATGTTCGACTAGCTGATTTAGGCCTCATGGCTAAACCCTTTCCTGTAAGAGGTGAAAAGTCACTGCTTCCACTACCATTTTCTTCTTTCAACAACCTTTCAGGTGTGCCAACCCTGGATTCAGCTTCAGCTTTCTGACGCCTTCGGACTGACTTCTCATTGGATCTCTCACCATCCCCCTCTCCAGCTTCAGCCAAAGGCACAAAATCAGACGTTGAACCATTCTCATGCAAGAAACCATTAGATAAACTTTTGGGCTTTTGGTGGCGATTTGAAAATAGATCAGACATTGGTGAGGGTTCAGAAAGCAGTCCATCATCAAAATAATCTAAACTTCCTGTTCTATAAACAGCCATCTCCATGCCTTCAGCAGCTCCTTTGTCATTTGGTGACTTGAGGCCGTAGTAATTCTGTAAGGTGCTCATAGCTGGAGAAATCTTCTGTAAACTGCGTGTGGCATTAGAAATCTTCTGTTGAGATGATTTTACTCTAAGGGACTCAAAAGATTCCAACATATTTGAATAGCCTAGACGTGATGGTGTCTTTTCTTTACCATTTTCTCTGCAATAAGTGTAAGCATGGTAAGCCCCAGCATGTCATACTAAATAATCAACACACACAGATTAGATGTGATCTACAAAACAGTAGAGTGCTAATGAAAGACTAACATCTTAACTCATAGAAAATACCTCTATTCTCTGCAACAGTCAAACATGTTTACCTACACCATTCTCAAATGTTTTTAGCAATATGATTCCTATTTACATATGGATACAAAGTTCGTTCAGAGCTCACCACCAGTCAAAAAAGCACAAAATAAATGGTAAAAGAATGATAGATCACATTAACTGGCAAGAATTACCAAACCTAAGAATGTTCTATCCATTTGATAAAAGCAAAAGGAAAGTATTAGCAAACGTCAAGCATATCAGCTTCTACTAGACAAATGCTAAGGTTGCTGAAGTTTCTAAACAACTACTAAAGGCTTTAAGGGGAAAAAAATTGATTTAAAATTATTTTCATAACATGCAAGTAAATATTCCAGAATCCAAACGCTATAGTGTAAAAGAAGTCAAATCGATGGTGGCACAACATACCCAATAGAAAAGTGCATCTGTTTTAAGGAGAATCAAAACTCAGTAGACATGATGTATAACAATTAGATTAAAGAAATAAGATTAACCTTTGCATCATAAATAATTCAAAGGTTAAAAATGAATAGAATGTCCACAAACCAGCCATCACAAAGCATAATGGACGCAGAACAAATAAATAAATAAATAAACCTTCAGCAAATATGTTCACATGTTAGGTAGTCTCCAAAAAAGCAAGCTTGAAGTATGTCAAGAAAATTCAATAAAATTTTTAAACATACTAGCTTCTATTTCTTTTTTTTTTTTTTTTTTTGGTCAACATGTTTAGCACAAGAACTATAATTCCTGGCTATCTANTTTTAAACATACTAGCTTCTATTTCTTTTTTTTTTTTTTTTGGTCAACATGTTTAGCACAAGAACTATAATTCCTGGCTATCTAGGACAGAAATTAAGCATTGGGTGAAACTCCATTTTTCTTTTTAATGTGTACAAATCCAGCAAAATACAGGAATTTGCTACTCATACATAAGTCCTCCAATCACACATAGCACTCTTAAAATAAATTAGGTTTAGCACGTCTTCAACTACGTGTCCCTTAGAAGATTGCGCCTTAAAGAAAACAACAATTAAACATCAGCACTCTGTTGTGCATGACAAACAAAATAAGGACAAAATTATTAACTAGCAAGAGTTCCTATGATGCAAGATGGAAAAGACTAAAGAAGGATTGAACTCCAATTTTCAAACGTAAGTGTCGCACTACACTAAAGTTTTGGCATGTCAAGGATGTCATAAAATTAGAGAAACATTGAGACAATCATACATGGCATTGAAATGTACATATACTGTCAATTATAAGCTTTGGACAAAGTCATTGTTCATTCAAAGAAACCCTCCTTTTTTTAAGTATAGCATTAATTCCAAAGTCTGTGGCCTACTGCATCCATAAAATTGGATTATCCCAAAACAAAATCATCATATCAAGCTGCCAATAACGAAAAGATCCTCTTCACAACATTTATGAACTTATAATAACTAAGCCTTTCTCATACATCACTTGTACAAATCACAACAAACACACCACTCTTCCACTCTAACAGTAACAAAAATTTACACAGATAAAAAAAATAATTAAAAATTAAAAATTAGAGATAAGAGTTCTATTGCTATACCCTGAAGAGGAAGAAGCATCAGACAAACAAGGTGATGGGGGATGTCTTCCTGGTAATGGTATCTGCAACGTTTTCAAAGCAAACATTTGAAGATCTGTAGCCAACCCATTCAACCTTTTGATGTCAGCCACCTATTCATTCACAAAAATTTCATCATTCTTAGCCTCAACTCCGAAACAGCTCACAACCCATTCCACAAAATGCCGCAAGCACAAAGAAACCAAACAGCAATTGCGTTTCAACAGATCGCGTCAAAACAACGCAAACCCAGATGCATTTCGAAGCCAAAAACAAGAAAAACTAAACATAAAGAGACTGAGAGTGAGATTAGATACCTCGACTCCATACTTGATGGCAACACCAGCAAGAGTGTCCATCTTGGACACTTGATGTTCGATGTAATTTTTACCATTGGCTCCAACTCCTCCTTCTCCTGAATTGCTTCCATTTGAAGGAGACATCTATCTGGGTGGTTTTGAGGGGCGATTTCGCTCTTATTCAAGCGAACCCAGTTGCAGATCAATACTTTAAAAGTGAGATTCGAGTCAGACTCCAACCAATCCAAACAAATTTGTCAAAATTCTTCGATTTTAATAAACAATAATAATAAGAATAATAATCATGGCTTCGCCATTAAATGAATAGAAAAAACCACTCCACAAGATGTCAATAGGTAGGCGAGAGAGAGAGAAAGAGAGAGTGAAAGGGGTTCTTTAAGCTTTTGCTTGGGTAATATATATTGACTCTCCTTATATCTACACTTTTCATTTTAACCCTTGTCTAACAAATTTAACCCTCTATCTATATTTCCCTCCTTGGTTTCTAAATTTTGATAGTAAATAAGATTGTAATTTAAAAAATTATATATTAGGAATTTATGAAAAAAATCATTTTTTTAAAGTTTAATAGTCTAAATACTTTAAAATAAAAAAATTTAAATAGTCCTATTTTAAGTGTATTTAAAAAAAATAGATTACATATTAAGAATTCAGACATCCTGACCTATTCAATGTCAAACAGTCTATAGCTAATACTGTTAAACATTATCAAATATGTTAGATATTACATTAGACTCTATCTATTGTTGAGCAGTGATGTAACATTTAAAAAAAAAAAAAAAAGAAATCACATCTATCTCCTTATTTTTCGAATAAGGCCATGGCATCTAAAATTTTTAGGAAAAAAATTTTATTTTTTAAACACTTCACCTAATTTGGTTCATTTTTAAGAATTTCGCAAAAAAGAAAAAAAAAATCACCTCTAACCTTTAGTTTGACAGCTCTATGATTCAATAGAAGACTAGTTCATAAAAAAATTTAAAAAATAAGATTATTTTTTTAAACGAACTTAAAAATAATTTAAAGTTTATATAGAAAATAACGTGAAATATGTTATTAAATCAATTTTAATCAATTTTTTAATCTCTAAGGATCTCAACATAACGATTTACTTTTAAATAGATCATATACTAGATCAAAATGGAACTTTACTGAGCAGAGATCAAAAACATTATTAATTTTTATTTTCATTATAGAATGAATTATCACAAATTTTGAGGGCGAAAGGGAAAAATTGCCCTTGTTTGCTCTGCTTTTGTGTGAATTAAAAAAGGAAATGTTCAAACCTCAGAGAAAGCAAATTTTGAATTAGTTAATTGATGCTATATAAGTCATGGTTTTTGACTTGATAGTTAATGACTATTTTGTGTAGTGCTAATGCTTGGACTAGTAATGTCCACGAATTTTTGGTAAGAAATAGACCACTACACGTAGTGTTATTTACTTCTTGTTGATAGCTATCCAATTTTCTTTTTCTCACTTACAAAATTATATTCTGTTTATGGATTATCGATGATCGTAAAAGAAAAGATAAAAATTCGTTATTATTATGTTTAACTTAACAACTTTCTAATCATTAAAGTCGATCAATGGTTTCGAGAGTATGTAAGAAATTAAATCAAATGAATTAAGTTCCAATAATTTAACCTTTTATAGATAATTTTAAATTCTCTTCCATAAACATACCTTAAAAGTTGTATATTTTAATTATACTCAACTATATTTTATTTTATTAAAAGTGACCAAGCACTTCAACTTAACCACTCCTTTGGTAATATTATATTATTGGTCAGATTTCTCATGAGTCAAACTTAAAATATCACCTTCTTGCTATGTACATGTGTTATAATTTATTACAACTTGGATCTTATTTTATTAAAATAACATTTTTATGTTCTTAAACAATTGGCTTCATTAATGTTTCCTTACCCCCTCTATATTGCAATCAGATCTTATTATTTTTTAAAATAATGTAAAATTATAATTTTTAACCCTGATATTAATAATAAAAAATAAAAAATAAAAAATAAAAAATGTGAAGACGCGGTTTAGTGTAAGCGGCGACCGACACCGACGAGTGAGAGCCAGCGATGCGTGGAACGAAGAATCAAAGAGTCAAAGCCTAAAGGACTCGTTTGTTGTCATTTTTTGGGATTTTATTTTATTTTATTTTAATTTATGGTTCTCATTTCATTTCATGTGTGACATGTCACATGCCCATGGCCCGATGCTTTTTCATTTTATTTCATCACGTGCTGTTCCTTATATTCAACAAACAATTATGCATCAACTTTTAGAGATAGAAATTTAACTCAATGCAAATTTCATTTAGTCATGTTGAAAACACTAAAATACAGTCGGTGGCAATTTAAAATATATTATATAATAAGAATTTTGTTAACATAGTCTTTTCAATTTAGGGGGCCTTTTTTTTTTCTGAAATTTGAATATGTCTTAAGTTTATTTTAACATTTTAATTAAAATATCTAAAAACTAATATTTTTATACATATATATGTGTTTCAAGTATGTTTTTGTTTAAATTTTATTTTCATTGTTCGTTTTAGGGAAATTGAATAAAAATAGTTTTTTTTTAATGAAAATTCTACTTTATCCTTCTTCAATAGTCTAGTTATTAATAGAAACCATCGTATGATAAAGAATGACAAACTTTAAGGAGGTTTTTTACTAAAACGAAAAAGTGTGATTCCACGTAACATTAGATCAAACCTTAAGGGTAGTTATTATTGACCAATTTTAAAATAATAAGAATATTATATAATTAAAGAATAAATTAGATCATAAAAATTATAACCACATAAGCATAGTCTAGAATGAAAGGTATTTGATTGTCTAATTAGATAGGATACCCTTTTCAGTTCAAAAAAGTATTAAAGTCCAACTGTGAAAGATTGTTGGGTTTCATGTGAAAGCCCGAGTGGGGGGAGAATAAATCGTATTGAATAGGATACATCATTTTCAGTTCAAGAACACCACACAAGATAATTTATTCGAATGCCCCAAGTCAAACAAGTACTACACAGTCACAGTTATGTCCTATCAGTTTTTAAGTTTCTGCTCAACTGGTTGGAAATACTTGAAACAGAAAGAATCCCGAACGCTTGTGAAGCTTGGAGACTAGAGTTGGACACCAGCAACAAGCCATGACTTGAACAAAGCAAATGTTTGACTGATAAACACTCCAAATGTTTCTTAAAATTGATAAAACATTTTCTGCACAAGGAGAAACTCCTTTCATGGTTCAGCAGATGTATCTGTTTCCAGTTTCATTTCGCCAACAAGCAAACCAAGAACATCCTAGGTAAGTGATTGTTTCAAAGTGAATAGGTTTGCTCCATGAAAAATAGAAACATATATCATCGACAGAATGGTAACATGTTAACAGAGGCATAACACCGACTCAAAACATCAATCAGTGACAAGGAATGCAAGCATCTGCTTCATGGGTTACCAGAGATTGTAACACAAGTCGACCCCAATTTTATGATTACACTACACCAAAAAAACAAAACACACATATCAAAAACATAAATTGGTGGATTTATACCATTGCAAAACGATATAAGAAACCATTGAAACAGCCTCAAAATTGCAATGGCTGAAATCCCATTTCAAGCAGGCATAAACCATTTTAGAGTAAAGAAGACAACATAATTCAATTCATTTACTTTTATTGCACTTGTTTCTCTACGTCTAAAGCATATGTAGGATACAATTAAAATTTCAAATTTAGAACTTCTCTGAGTCCTGAAGAAAAAAATCTTTAAGTCTATGAAGCAAAAATTACATTAAATTCCTCTTGCACATCATCAAAACTACATAAAATAAATGGTAATGTACATAGATCAAAATAAGATATTTCATGCAAATAAATTAAGGCACAGATAATATATTATTTCCCCAAAAAACCATCTCTCACTTCGAGGCTCCTTTACAATGCTAGACTTAGTTCAGTAATCACCCATTAAATGAATTGTCTGATGTAGTCTGGCGGATCAAGCCCCTTTTGGAACATCTCCTCCACCATTCTTTTAGCCTCATCTGTCTTACCAGATCTATAAAGACCATCTACTAAAATTCCATAAGTCCATTGGTTGGGCTCGTAACCTTTTTGACGTAACCTATTAAACAATTCACAAGCGCGATCCATCTCACTCATGCATAGTCGTTTCAATAATACATTGTAAGTATAGATGCGGGGTGGGAAGCATTGCTCAATTGCTTCTTCTAATTTATCAATATCTTGGCTCACTCTAATACGGCCACAAAATGCTCCAATGAGCTGACCAAGCAAAGAAATCTTAGATGTCTCATTCTGCATATCTACCAACTGAATCCAGGCTTCATAGAGATCTTGAGTCTTCAGAGAGTGCAACAAAAGAGTATTACCAATAAAGGGCGAAACAGAGCGCTTAACTTTCTCCAAGTCATTAATGAGATGCAAAACCAAATCATATTTTTTAGTTGAGCACAGCAGCTGTATAAGAACCTCATAGCATTCAGTGCTTGGAACAAATCCGTTGTTCCTCATTTCCCTCAAGAACTCAAATGCAATATCTGCTCTCTTGGCTTTGCAGAGACAAACAATCATGGTGTTGTACAACTTTATCCCAACCTTTCCTTTATGGCGCAAATCGTCAAAGAAATTTAAAGCATCTGCAATTCTTTCACTCTTGAGGTAACTCTGCAACATAAGAATGTTAGAACTCAAATTGGGCTCAAGCCCGCTTCTCTGCAGCATCCCATATACTTCTCTAGCTACCTCAGGTCTTCTGGCATGCCCAGCTCCATCAATGAAGAAGTTATAGATGCAAATGTTGTTTCCATGGTGAGACAGCTGCATCTTTAGCAATTGCAGGAACTGCTGTTCTGAATTTTCCATATCACAGAGACTACAAATAACAGCTCTGAACAATACTCGATGTGGTTTGTGACCCCTTTCCTGCATTTCGGTGAGAAGTATAGCAGCAATATCTCCCCTGTTTGACTTGTTAAAACCATGTATCAATCTAGAGTAAGTTCTTCTACAACTACCCTTACTTATTCTATTGAGTTCCCGATGAATCAAATAGCCAACTTCTACCATTCTAGCTTTGCATAAAGATGAAATAAACATATCATATGTGGAATAACTGGGCACAAAATTTCGCTCCAAGGCAAAAATGAATAGTTCTTTCATCTTATCAAGCTTTCCCTCTCTGCACAAAGCACTGGCAAGTATAGAAAAGGTTTTTCTACCAGGAAAGAAACCTTGGCCAATGGAATTCTTCAACACACGATAAGCTTCATCTGTACTCCTATACCCACACAATGTATTGATCAAATAGTTATAAACCATGCCATTAGGGGAGAGCCCAAACTCCGACCCTGAATTGTATAACTCAAGCGCAACATCCACCATCCCTGCTTTGCAAAAGAAGCGCAACACATTATTCATGGTAACCTTATCAGGGGGAATCTCCTCCTCTTTCATCTCCATGAGCAAATCAAAAACCTCAACGAGACGGTTCTCCCACAAAAGCCTAGACACTAAAACATTATAACGAAACACCTCCGGAACAAACCCTTCCAAAGATTTCTTACTTTTCAAGAACTCCAGCGCAGCATCGAGCCTTCCGGCCTGCGCAAGATTCTGAAGCCAAATACCATAAGCATGGTCCAATGGCACCCTACCCAATTTCCTGAACTCCTCCAACAACTTGCCCGCCTGCTCAAATCTCTTTCTCTTACAGAGCCCTTCCACAATAGGACCCAAAACATAGTCATTCAATTCTTTCCCCTCTCTCAACCATTTACGCAAACACTCCTCAGCCTCGTCCAATCGATTCCGCTTACACAAACTCTTTAACACAATGGAAAGAGTGATCTTATTCTCGAAACCCCTCAATGAAATCTGCTTAGAAATCACATCTACCGCGTCAAAACAACTCTCCTCCACCAAGGCATTCAAAAGCACGTGATAAGCGAACGCATCCAAATCCAGGCCTTTAAACCGCATTTTGCCTAACATTTGGAGCGCAATTTCAGGTTTTCCAGCAACCGCATACCCCATCACCAAGGTGTCATGGAATCTCACCCTATGGAAGTACCTTTGTTTCGTATAATTATCAAGAAACTCTATCATCAACGACATCAGCCTAGCCTTCGAAAGTATCTTTAAAATCGCGTGGAACGTGGCACGCGTGTGGTAAAACCCCGGCTGCCGCCCAGCCCAGTCGAAGAACTTGAGACACGACAACACGTCCTTCCCATTCTCATGGGTCAGCACCTTGAGCACGAAAGTTTCAGTGAGGCAAAGACCCAGCTGGGAAAGCTCCAAATCAGCCGCACAACGCGACGCCAAGTCCTCCTCGTTGTGGGTGCGTAGTATCTCGAAAATTCGATCCAAAATATTGTAGTTTTGGCTCTTGAACCAGTCCTTGAACGAAAGGACTACGTCCCTGGCACTCACGCCTTTGAATACTTCGAGCGAGCCGGCGGTCGTTGCGTAACAGTGAGTCGAATCGGCGGAAAATGGTGACGCGTAAGAGGAAGAGATGTAGCGGGTACTGCTGTTTAGGAGGAGAATTGGGGAGAGAAGTGCCCTGCTTTTGGCTACATTACGTTTGAGTGAAAGCATTAGGCAAGTGGTGGGGAGAGAGTGTTGGAGAGCTTGGAGTTGGCTTCTCTTTGGACTTTGATCGAGCAGATTGTCCGCTGCTTCAATGTTGAAGAAGACAAGAGACACGGAGGGAGAAGCCGAAGACAGCGATTCTGAGAAGGGGGAATTAAACAATTGAACCATATGGCCCATTTAGCCCAATTAAACCAACTGATTCCCATTACCTGGCCTATTTAGCCCAATTAAACCAAATCATATTACCACTATGAGGCCCATGTAGCCCAATTGAACCTAGTATATTTTAAGTTGACACTCTTTTATTAATTTCCTTATTGAACCAAATCATATCGATAGATTTTGCCAACACATTTGTTAATGGAAAAAAGTAAAAATTTCTAAAACAAATAACTTGCAGAAAAAATATTAATAAAATGGAGTGGGACCGAAAGGAAAGTTCTCATTTTCATACCCTTCTTTGTAGGTACCCCTATCCCCACGTCATTCTCGACCCCTAAAAATTACAACGAGGCAAGATATACCATTAGTACGTAGGGCTCTCTCACCCTACCACATGTTGCTTGATCTATGAATTAATTTCATTAAGTACTTTTATATATTGTCTTCGTATTAGATAGAAATTTTTTTTTTAAAATCATCAATTGTGTTCAACAACTTTAATTAATTATCATAGAGATTCCTATTAATACATTCGTCAAATTTTTTTATCAACAAAAATGAGTAAAGTTGTAAAACAAATTGTTTGATGCCAAAATTAATAAATGAAGACAATCAATCATTCAATTATTAAATTTCATGTCCCAGATCAACATCTAGGAAGTAAAAGAGTAGGTTTGATGACAAGAAAACTCATAAAAACTTTAAGTTTGAAATAGGTATTTCTTGGCTCCAAACTTGATAAAATCAACTAAAACCTACACAAACACAAGAAATTAAGCACATCTAATGGCTAGGAATACCTCTTCACCTTCAAATTGATGTTAAGTGCTAGCATTAATGTTGAATTTTTTAAGAAAAATTTAAGAGAAAGAGAGAGGAGCAATTCAGCAATGGAAAGAGAGAAGACGAAAACTTTGCTTGGCTTATTCAACAAGCCATTACATATGTCTTAAATACATGAGGTTATTGGTAATTTAGCAATGGAAAGGCCATTAATGAATGCCTTGTATTCTAAAAAGTCCTCCAATTTTATATGTCTTACAAACTTGTCCTTCATTCATGTTTGATGGGCTTTATGTTTGGGCTTTATCTAATTTAAATCCAGTTTATATTAAGAGTGTTCAAAACACATAATTGTCCAAAATCATTTAATTTCTAAAATTAAATAATTTGACCTATTTAAGCCTAAATTAAACATCAAAGTCTAATAAATATTTAATACATATTTTACAATTATTTTAACGTATCTAATATGTTCAACATATCCAATATGTGTAAATTTGTCCATTATCAATTTGTAGAAAAATCCAATTTACTCTACAAAGATAATATCGGTGACTAATTCCAAATTAGTCTTATCTCTCCCAAGATGTACAAATTAATCCCAGATTAATTTTATCCTCATCTCTCTTATCAATTCTTCATCGCTGAGTCTTCGGTGTTTGATCCATTAGGTTTCTGAATATGTTGATAGTAAATCGTGTCTACCGGACAATTCGTATACGCATATGAAGCGTATAATGCTTTACCGATTTACAAAACATGGTTGGCTTCTAGCAAAACACCGTATCTACCCAATTCTCTAGAAATATCTGTAAGATATATAAACCTTTATCAAGCATAGTTCCATATAATTCAATCTTATATCGGATGTCACGTACGAGCCTGAGGTTGGATACGTATCTTCCCCATACGACATATATGTCTGATTCTAGCACGACTGATTCTCTTAATCGAGCAATGACTTAGAGCCACTCTAATCATTCTCTCATGTCGACCTGATTTAAGCAATCATCGTTAAATCCTACGTGACAGCATCTCCGTTTACTCAGAGTGACATGTCCTATCTTGACATTACACCCACTCTTAAATGGTTCTCGATATCCCCAACCTTAAGTCTATGTGAAACCCATTAGGATTTCAGACATCAAATGTCAAAGCATACCGATTGTCATATGAGATGGCCATATAAGTCTCAGGTCAAGGGATTACTTACACTTACCCTTACCCTAAATGGACTTCCCATAGACACATTGAGTAAATTACCAATGAGATTCTATACAGGTCAGTCCAATGAAACTATTCCTATCTAAACGGCTAACAGAGTTCTCTTATCACACTTACTCAAATATCCAATATCTGAATGCGAGAGAAACATACAGTTACACTTCCATAACCCGTACAAGTATAATACTAGTCTATTCCATACTATCGATGTCCTATCTCGGTAATACTTTGACCAGAAAAAATTTAATGATTAAATCTTGTGTGGATCAATACTGTCTCACATCTATATTAATCCAATTTCATTATAAGGACCTTTTATCATATTATGAACTATGTAATCCAATTGCACTAAATAATCACTACAAGAAATTTGTCTATTTACARCGTTTAAAAAACGCTGTGAATAAGCTTTTACAGCATTTTTGTAAACGTTGTGGGTGCCGACGCTGTAAAAAAGGTTCCACAATTACAGCGTTTTTCGCGGCGTTTATAAAACGCTGTAAACCAATTTCATTTTACAGCGTTTTATAAACGCTGTAAACTTCCATTTGAATTTTTATATTTACAGCATTTTTAAAACGCTGTAAATAATATTTTACAGCGTTTTAAAAACACTGTAATAAAGTTTTTTTTT
>JANKKB010028743.1:0-16506 GCA_026225775.1 Bursera palmeri | reverse complement strand
TTTTTTTTTTTTTTTTTTTTTTTTTTTTATAATAAGAAGATAAAATAAAAGACGGGTTGGGTAAAAAATTACCTTGGGATCGCGGGTGCGGATGATATGGGCGTTGGAGTATTTTTGAGTGAGGCGAATCATGAAGCAGCCAAGTGCCTCATCACAATGGAAAGTGCCGTTGTGGGTGCCAACGCGCTTGAGAGGGGTGTTAGTGGGAGAGGAGGTTGAGAAAGGAGAAGAAACAAAAGTTGCTGCAGTGTTGGACATCGCGCAGAGAGAGCGAGTGAAAAGGTTTGGGTTGAAGTTGAATAGCTTCTGGTTAAACCCTTTGGTGGTTAGTGACAACAACATCGTAAAGACTCTACCCACTTGTACGTTGTTATAGACCCTAAACCACCCGCTCGTATACCTTATGTTATATAAAATCAAATTTAATAATAATAACAATTGGAAGGAAATGACCTAATATGGGGCGGTTTTTTAACTGATAAATTATTGAACATGATGCTTCGATCTGTGAAACCACTTATAAGCACTTGACACTTAAGCTCGACAAATTAGTCAAGCGTTTCTCAACTAGCAAATTCAATAGCAAATTGAATTTGAGTAGATAATAAAAAAATTAAAATTTTAATAAAACTTTAAAATTACTCTCAATTTGAAATATTATAATAATTAATTCAAATTTTTTTTAGTTGCAACTATTAACTTATGGTAGTTGTAATATTAAATTCTTGGGTTATAAATAAGGATTTTTCTTTTTATTTTAAGAAGAGGAAGGATTAGCCAAAAATATTTTATATATTTCATTTATCTTTTTTATCTTTACTCTAAATTATTCTTACTTGAATCTTGTCTATTCGATTTGATTTTTTAAAATTGATCTTTAACGAATAAAAATTCTCCAGTGAAGATGTGTTAAAATCTGTAAGAAGAGGTAAGGTTATGTCATTTGTAAAAAATACCTTATATTAAAACTGATTTTATCTAAGTCGCTAATTTTATCATAAATTGGATGGGAAGATATTAAGAAAAGGAGAAATACCAAAAATCTAATACTAATTAAAACTGAAAATAGAAAAGAAGGCAGCGAGGGAGAGCCATCAAATTACTAGGAAACTGATAAGCAAATGTGCCCATACAAGTCCTACTCTTACACAACACCGTCACCATGGCCACTGCTGTCAATCCCACTTCACTTCCTTGCGTAATCTTCATTAGAAGCTTTTGCATCAAAAATCCAACATGCCCGAAAATCTTCCACAAAAGCACGACTACAACTTCAATGAGTAGACTTATAATCCTCAAATGCAGCGGCAGCTCCGAGGAGAGAGAGAGGAGTAATGACAATTTGAAGGATGCACTGTCAGGCATAGTGAACCAGCAAGTAGAGGAACTCTTGAACAGAGAAGAAAACAGGGCTTTGCTTGATGGGTTGGAGAAGGCTTCAAAAAGAGTGGAAATAGCCAAGAGGGAGCTTGCTGAGATTGAAAAACAGGAACTTGAGGCCAAGCAATTGAGGGATTACGTTAATCAGCTTGAAAGCAGAGCTTCTGAGGTAGCTAATTTTTTTTTTTTTTTTTTACCTTTTTTTAGCTTCACGTGAGAATTAGAGTTGTAAAAAAATTTACACTGTGTTTGGTAGCACGAATTTAGAGATTCGAAATTGAAATTGAAATTTAGTGGATTTTGGGGAAAAATACCACCACCACTCAAGCTGGACTTATTAATGCTGCAAAACGCTGCTTTATAGTTGTACATAATTATTGCATAATCTCCTTGGATATTTGAGTGGAAAAGAGATGCACTAGTGTGCAGAGAGACTAATAATATGTTAATAGGCTTTATTTGTGAAAAAAAAAAAAATTGTTGTTGCTTGCTTATGAATATAAGCATATAGACCAGATAATTTCCTGCTTAGTTTAAGGAATCAGAATTGATGTTGGTCAAACTAACCTTCTTATTTCTCTGCCAGGATTTTGTATGACTTTTAATTAAATCCTTTAGATTGTTGGTGTTAATGATGCATAATTTTGTGTAAATTCAAGATTGCAGAAAGTCAACGAGAAATTGTGGAAGCAAGAGCAATCATCGAAGAAGCAGAACGCACATTGTTGCTAAATGCAGATGGAGTTGAAGATGGAAATGTCCAGGTGGATAAAGAAAGTGAGGGAATTAACAATGCTGCAGAGAGATTGGAGTCCATAAAAGCAGCTTTTATATCTGCTGTTGTTGGTACTCTAGCAGGGCTTCCCATCTCTTTCACTCAGGTGACCACCAGTTCAGAGTTGATACTCCCTTTGGTGATCACCTTTATTAGCTGTGCATTATTTGGTGTTACCTTCCGATATACAGTAAGAAGAGATTTGGATGATATTCAGCTAAAGACTGGGACATCTGCAGCTTTTGGTTTTGTTAAAGGTAATTACTAAATAGTTGCATTGCATCAAAAACTTGAAATTGTCAATCAGCTACTGGACTTAGGAAATTAGACATGAGAAATTCATTAGCGTTGGAACCATATAATGAATTTGCATTGCAGGTCTTGGAACTCTATCTCGAGGACCACCATTAGAATTGAACCCTGGAAGCTTCTTGTCTCATGCTTTTGATGGTGCATTGTATGTTTCTGAGAACCTACTAATTTTTCTCTTTGCTGCGGTTGCTCTGGATTTCTGCTTTAAGATGGGGATCTTAAGTACCTTTCCTATGAAATCATCAGCTTCAAAAACTAGTACAGGGTGAAGAGCCTAACTGGATTTAGATTTCTGAGCATTCTATGCTGGGCTATTCTGTTTATAGAGTGAGGAGCTCCAAACTGAAACTGTAATTGGCAAATGTACATCATAGGTCAGAGATCATTCAAGTCTTATTTGTGTATGTTTCTGTTCAAACAATGGATACTATGAAAGAATATTGAAAGAATAGAAAAATATTGACATGTGATAAATAGTAAAATATTCACCATATCACATAGTTAGAAACTCAGTATCACAAAGAAAATCCCAAGAGAAAGAGGAAGGAAATTTTTCCATGTCTCCCTTAGCTGGGTGGATAGTTAGAGTTGTCACGGTGGGCATGGTTTCTTGTCATTTAACAATACGATGCTTTTGAGCACTATTTCATTGAGATAAGCCTTCTGCACAAAAGTACTAATTGCCCTCATTGTTGTTCCCAAATGCTTAAGGTAGCACCGTTCATATCAAACAGCCTTTTTAATTGAAATTGTTATAGTATTGACTGTACCCAACAATGCCGAGGGCGGTGCTTCACCAATGGAGCATTCCATTGTAATCAGTGGCTTCTATGGAACAACGCAAGGAAAAGCCTTCTGGACATGGTATGTTAACGTATATTATTGACACATTAAAGATAAGAACTTCAAAAGACGCGTAAAAAATATGTTAAAATAACTTATTAAAAAGCGGAAGAAATAAAGCAATCTTCGCATTTCAGGATCTCATTAAAAACATCCAACTTGTTTCTTTCTCTCTCAACCCTCCATATGGGTCAAAATAATTTGCTTTGCCTCTATGGTTCTATTGGAACCAAGCATGCTGTAAGCGGCAATCAACTAAATGCCACATATTGAAAAGAAGCCAATTCACGCATGATGCGAAGATTCTAAAGATCCCTTCTCTTATCATCGTCACTATCTTCATTCACTAGTTCTTCACGCTTGGAAGTCTTTCCAGGAACTCCCCACCGTCGGTTCTCATTTCTTGATTGTTCTCCACCCAATGGAGGCTTCATGTCTACTCCTTTTCTCCCCTTGATTTCAAAAGTTCAAACCTCTGTCAAGACATCGATACAGACTACTAAGCAAGAAAGAGAATCCACATTGACTCAAGTGACTAATACCTCGGAAATTTCTTGATGATCCTCCAAATGACTCTCTCTGTTTTCAGTCTTAGAAGAAAGATGCCTTTTAGCCAGACTAAATAATTCAAACCCTTGAATATCACCATTTCTGATACTTGCTTCTAGCTGCAAAAGGATAATCATTGCACATTCAAAAACTTATAAATCTAACATGGTTGGGGACCTTTGACATGTCCCAGAAACCACCACTTACCAAAACCCTTAAATGGTCATCTTTAATCTCTTCATTTTATCTAATGATACATTTTCCATAATGTCTCAAATTTTCTATAAAATGACAATGTAAATGGATCAGTTTCATATTTTGAATCTCAGAATGAGTTGTATGGAAGTCTCTAACAACATTATTTACCGCTTAATTAGGCAAAAAGGGTAAATGGTATAAAATATATACCTGAACATGAACAATGCAGAAAATAATGCTAGCAATAGGCAGCCAACTCTCCTCAGGTGACAGTGATAAATTTGACCTATCAGACCAAAGGAAGGAAAACAACGCAGTCAAGATCATGTGTACAATGAAATTGCATACATGCATCACTATTTCTCTTATATTTATCTAGTAAAATCTCAAGCTCCAAAATATCCATCCGATCCTTTTTCAGCTTAAAAGCAAGGAAAGCATGAAGTAGCAGAAAATGAATCTTTTGCTCTAAGAATTCAAAGGAAAATTTCTACGTAGAATTATTAACTGCTGCCACAACCACAAGAGGGAAACTAATTTGCAAACCAAAATAAAAGTTCAACGACTCATCGCTAGTTAGTTTAGGCTTCCAAAGAAATGCAGGACTCATGAAAGACTCAGAATCGGTGAGTGATCACAAAAAGGGAACTTATGTAGAAATAGAGGAAAAAAAAAAAGCCAGAGTGGAATATCAGGCATAATAGTTGAAAGCATCAAATTAAGCAAGAAAAGAACTTGATGTTATTTTGAAAACCAATTTGCATTGAGAAAACAAATAGAGAGAAGTGGAACGGGAAGACTATACCTCAGATAAGGAATCAAGTAAACTAGAGAATACACAGCATAGCGCCTTTTCCCAGTATCAAGCCAAGCAAAAACCCAACTCTTAAACATAAAAAAATTATTATTATTATTAAAATTTAAAAGATTTTAAATTAAGGAGACAAAAAAAGTGAGAGAGCTCACGAGCCAATTGAAGTATGGGATAAAACTGATGATGCCCATGGCAACAAATCTGGTATCGGTGGAATCAATAGCAGTTTCGGCAGAAGCATCATCTTCCTGAGTAGGAGGGGAAAGCACAAGCGAACTTAACATACACGTACCAATTGCAATAACAAACGGCGCATCCGTAGAGAACTCTGCTCTGCATATTCCCCTCTTAAGCTTCTTCTTCGACTGCAACAAGAGAAATAAAAAAAAAAAAAAAACTAAATTACGTTTGTATTTAATTTAAAAAAAGAAGAGGAAGAAGAAGAAGCAAGGATTGGCTTTATTATTATTATTATTATTATTTTAATCTGGTAATGTTACCTGGGTTCTTCTATTAGTGAAATAAAAGGGTTGAAGATCGGATGGTTTGTTGAAAGACAGTAGAGGTGAAGCTGAAGAAGAGAATTGAGTGAGAGTTAGGGAGATCATGGCTTCCAAACACTTTTTTCACATTATTAGTGAGGGTTTATTCAAGTTTTTCATTCTCGGGCCTCTCACGTTTTGGAATGCGTGATAAAACGTCGACGTTATCGTAGAGTATCTTGATCGTACCAGGAATGGAACTGCATTTAAAAAAAAAAAAAAAAAAAAATTAACCCAGAGAANTATCGTAGAGTATATTGATCGTACCAGGAATGGAACTGCATTTAAAAAAAAAAAAAAAAAAAAATTAACCCAGAGAACTTTATTAAAATTTAACTTATTTAAAAAAATTTATATTATCATCCACCAAATACTCAAAACCTTTCGCAGATATTATCAAATAAAATTCAACACTCCATATGATGCTACCTGACATTCTAAATAGACAATCAGACACTATCAAAGGCTGCCAAACACGAATCATCTATTATCTTTCCCTCTATATATACAGTCACATGGAATTTTAACCCAATTATTTACATTTTGGTAACACTAATTATTTATATTAGTTACCACACATCAGATCAAACTCACCCTCTTTCATAAATAATAATAATTATTATTTATTATTATTATTATTAAAATGATCCATTACAAATTCAAATAAAATTAACATTTGATCAATACTCATAAAATATTCGTTTATCATATTGGTTTAATTTGTTACACTAGCATAAGCTGTTAAATACGTGCCTTAAATCATCATATGTAAAATCAACACCAAGACATGTTAAAGCAATATATAATCTTGTAGCCAAACCAAACTCTTAAGTATTGATGAAAATTTAGCAAACGAAAAAACGTTCATAATTTAAAAAAAAAAAAAAAAAATAATTGCCAAATTCGAACACACTTGGTAATTCATTTCTATCATTTTCATAACTTCCCAATAAAATCCAAATAAATCTAGAATTCACAATTTCAAAAAACAAGAGAGATAGATTAGCGTTATTCTAGCCTATACACGCTGACATGATATCGTTCTCCATTTATAAAATAATACGTCCAAATGAAAAATATAATAAATTTGACTTCTATTTTGGACATAAACAAAGGTTTGCAACTATCTTCTTCCTCGTTTGCCCAAAAACAAAATCACTACTTGGTTTTACAACTAAAACACAGAATAGGTAGGTATCCGGATATCCTTCTCTTCCTGACTGAAATTGAATAGATAGAAAGAACCCATGTTTATGCTTATTTATCATCAAGGTGGCAACGACCTTTGAGCAAATGTACGTGACGATGTTGCAGACGATATCCAAAGCAAAAAAACTGCCCTTTGCTATCATCAACCACCGTCATCAATAAACAAAAAGCTCCCCTCCATGAAATAGATAAAGAATATCAGAACATACTTATCTGCATGATTTACAGTTATTGCCTGAATGTAGAGGCTGATTTCACTTTACAGTAATTTGGTCATTTCGTTTTTCAGGCAACCCTTTCCCTTCCATCTCATTTTCTTCTTGAACAGATAGGCCATTCATCTGCTGTTGCAACTGTCAATAATAATCAAACCTTTAACAGTAGGATACAACATTTAATACTGAACTCTACAAAGAATTCTAGCGTTGCCTCTTTCACTCTCCCCATCAGATGAAAAAATAAATTATTATCTTAATTTCTTAAAAGTAGGAGTGCATAACAGGGACCACTACCGCAAATCCTAGGCTCTATTGCTCAACAAAACAACATCCACCACAGTAAAGTGATGGCTCAAGAAAGACCAAGCACAATTAAAATAAACCCTAAGAGAAAGGGGAACTCACTTGTATCTATCTCAACTTTTCAGAAAAAGACCAAGCACAATTAGAAATAAACCCTAAACGAAAGCAAAACTCACTTGTATGTATCTCAACTTTTCAGCAGTCAGCTCATCCGTTAAATTGGTCATCCTGCAAAATATGTGATAGAAAAAGAAAGAGCACAGGCATCAGATGAAGTTCCATATGTAAAAAAAGAAATGTTCAACTGTATTAATTTAGATTGGCAATAACCAACCTCGTTTGTAGCTCTTTGATCTTGGTAAGCAGTAATCGCTCTCGCTCAGAAAAAGCCGTTTCAACCTGCAGATTAAGCAGATCAGTAAAGGCAGGAAAAACATCTACTAGTAGTCCACAATTAAACATCAACCAAACTGGCTTTAGTAACAAACTATATGATATAGTAATTCAACAAGTGAGTGTGTTTTTACATAGAGCTGCTAGTCTACTACATCAACCATGTGAAGTGCAGTAATCATAACCAAATTTTGGTGCAAGACAAAACAGATTCATTGTCATAACACAAGCTAGGATCCATTAGTATATAAGAAAGGATGCCCCAACATATAAAAGCTTGATCAAGCCACCCCACCCAAATATACAATAACTGTCAAAAAATTGCGTGTTTGTGAGCTGTACATATTTTTTCTTAGAAATAATATAATAATTATTGTTATCTCTAAATCATAGGAGTAGGATAAGGAGAAGATCCTTGACTTATAGGAGTTTTAATTGGGATAAGTTTTTGTTTCCATAGCTAGCTAGTTGTATACATTGCCTAGGGTTGTATTATGTGAAATATATAAAAATATACAGTTTTTCACATAATATCAAAGCCATAATGACCCAACGATCTAGATTCGAATTCCCACAGTGATAGTTAATTAAAATTATTAAAAATTATTATTTAATCCACTTGTAAGACCCGCTCAAGCATATGAGCCTCGGGTGACGCCCTCGCGATCCACATTGTAAGTGCGCATGAGATCCGTGCAAGTAAGGGGACTTATATGAAAATTAACAAACTTAACATGGTATCACTTCCCAATAAGGAAAAAATATGGCTTAATCACTTTCATCTTGGTCATCTTTCATTTAGCATTCTTAAAGTTATTTTTCCATTGTTATTCAAAGGAATATATGTAGAAAGCTTCATTGTGATATCTGTGAACCTGCAAAGTATAAACATGCCTCTTTCACAAAAAGTAATAAAAGAGCGTCTACTCCTTTTGCACTCATTCATAGTGATATTTTTGGACCATCTACAGTTGCTAATGTCTCAGGGGCTCATTGGTTTTTGTTATTCATTGATGATTGCACTCGTGAGTCATGGATCTTTCTTTTGAAAAATAAATTTGATGTGAGTTCTGTTTTTCCTACCTTTCATAACATGGTAAAAAATCAATCGATATTGGAATCAAAAAGTTCATATCAGACACTGCCAAGGATTACTTTAACCAAACTCCGTCACCATACTTTCAAAAGAAGGTATAATCATGAATCCTCACGTGTCAATAGCTAAGCATTATCATGATATAAGGGAAACTGCTAAGCATCATGAAAGAGATCCTTCCACTAAAAGGACAAAAGCTCAGAATGGATGAGAATGCCAAAATCCAAAATACAAAACATATACTTACACTTCCATTGTTCTCTAAACCACGAGGCAGTGGGGGCAACTTTCCATTTTGAGAAGCTGAACCAAAAAAGAGTACTGTTCAATACCATATTTCATGGTATAATCATATCAAGTATCACAGATAGATAACCTCCTTCACTCACCATCTACAGCCTCAGGTGGTTGCAAGCTATTCAATAAATTCACAATAAGATCCTGGCATTGAAAAGAATTTCCGGTATCATTAATTTAAGATTTAGGTGCCTTAAGGCAAACAAAATTTGGATAAAATCAAAAACATCAGCAATGTGACTACAGTTTAGTCATTCTTCCTTCACCTGTTGGATCGATGTCTGCTGAAAAAGATTCTGAAGATGAGCCATCAGAATTGATGCAGGCACTGGCACATTACTGTTGCTCAACTCCTTAGGGGATTGACTGGTTGGCTGGAAAATCAGAAAATAGCTTGGAATTTAATCAAAGGTCAAATAAATCCTCCAACTATTACAGCACCATTATAATGGCTTAACCCATGCATTCTTCAACTTGATAGTTTAACATGCAAAAGTAACTATATTAAAAGAGATAGCTAATAGCTATGTATTATCTTGATTGTATATCTAATTTAAAAATTACAATTACCAGGCGCCAACTCTTAAAGTAAGGGTCACAGCCACATACATGTACCAAAACCACACCCGCACACATACAATGACAGTTAAAATAAACAAAACTGCCCATTCCACAATTTCTAATAGGTCTCTTTAAGAGTTTGTACAAAGAAATTATAGTGAATAATTGTTATTGAAATAATTAAAAGGAACAACACAGAGAGCCAGAATCAGAATACAGACCAATTGTTTAGATTCAATCATCCAATCACCAACACTAGCAGATTTCCTCAGAGGTGATCCCTGAAAATCAAGTAAGAGGTAAACAAATTAATATAGTTGCTCAAAACTTGAGCAAAAATTTCCCTCCAAGATTACCTTAATTTCAAAAAAAGGAAAAAAAAAAAAAAACCAAAGAGAGAGAGAAAGGGAAAGAAGAAAGAAAGATTTTACTCACCTGTGATCTACGTGGAACTGAACCTAATGGAATATCCTGGAGGAACATTGCTTAGTTAGTCACAGTCACATAATAAAACTATCATGACATATGAATAGAGACTCACCTTTACAAGATCCAAATTTTCAGAAGTTACTGAGAATCGCCCTTTGATTTGCACCAAATTAGCCTTTGACTTGTCATCCATAGAATCTCTAAATCCTATTAGACAATAAATATTCAATAGAATTCTGATGAGGATAAATGTGATAGCAGCATTGACAAGAAAGATGATGATGAAGTGAAAATCAAAAAATGAAAAAAAAAAAAAAAATCAGGTTCACCTCCTGAAGATTTTATGGGAGCTGATAAGCTGTTTGCTGAAGCTCGGTTTGGAAGCATCAAAGGACCACTAAAGCTTGGTGCTCTTCGAACTTCACGATTAGCTTTCTCGCTCAGCGGTAGAATTTCATTCTCACACCTAATAATAGAAAAATTATACACTCAATCATTTCAAATGTAAGAGCAGACGAGATACAGACATGCTAGTCTTCTTCGTCGTGTAGTGAATTATATACAAATAAAGTTTCAGTTTCAGTTTGAAGTTTGAAGGTTGAACGTTTAATCTTTAAATTACAAACACCATACAGAAATTGCTTTAGGCTTGGAAGGAAGAATATACTTCACTACTTCCATTCTCCCAAATTCCCTACAAGGGGGCAACATAATTGCTCTTGATATAAAAATAAAGAATAAACTTCAGCATTATCTGACATTATCTTATCACAAAAGGACTTTTGAAAATCATGTGTTTACAACCTATAACAACAAAGGTTTTGGACCAAAAAAAAAAAATTGCCGCACATCCATAGCCAAGAGTAACAATCAAACAACAAGTTTTCATCAATATAAAAACGAAATTCAACCCAAAGAAGAAAGCTATAATCAGAATGAGCCTTGTCAGATCATCACTACAGCAAGAGCTAATAAAGCTCACAATTCAAGACCTACTCTAAATCTAAAATCCAATGATTGCTTGGCCCTAAAGTCATGCCAGCAACTTAATGAGACTAAATATTACCATTGCTAGAAGGCATAAAAGTTGCAGAGTGGAAATTACTGGTAACACTGTAGGTCATAAGAACATGTTGATGGAACTAGCAAAATATCACTTGCTTCTCATACTTCATGAAACTCAATCCAATTCACAACTTGTACCACTACTTTTTCACACTGAGAAGCTACCAAGCACAGAGCACTTTGACAAACTTTGACAAACTAGAGCATTATATCATTAAAAGCCTTGTTTCATCCACTCAAACAACCATATCAATAGGGATAACACCAACTGTATCACACAAACTAAATAATGAACAATGACAAACCTTTCACGCCCCCTTTCTGATGATGAATGAGTAAGCACAATACCAGGCATGAGAGGCCCACTCTGAGTTTGACGACCTTTTACTGTTTTAACCTTGGTCACAATTGAGTCTTTTTCAGAGGTTGATGCAATCGCTTCAGTAGTAGATCCATTTTTCTTCAAATCAATCTCCTCTTGAATTTTTGAACCAAGTGAATCACCTTCCAGAGTCTTGCCCTTTTTATTTAAGCACTCAGACGGTTGAAATTGATCATTTTGTCCCCTGTATTCGGCCTGACATAACTCAATATTAGAATTTGATTTTCCAAAACTAAATTGGAAATCATTTGCAGCCTGTTGATAGTAAACAAGAACATATTAGCTTATCTGCTTAAGGAAAAAAAAAATTGTAAATTCCAATAGAAAAATAAAGGACATAATCAAATAACAGAAAATGTCTTAAGACCTTATAACCAACATGTGATTTCACGCTATCATCTTCTTCCCTGGTCTCTGGCATCTCATCATCATCCCGCACCTAAAAATTGTATAAATTAGGTATGAATTCACTAATTGATATAACTAGGAAGCAAAATATTTCTCAAAATATAACATTCTTATATGAAATATCTTGAAATAGGCCAATACTAAAAGTGGCTTACCAGTGATGCTTGAGCTTTTAAATCCTCAATATCAAAGTTCCAGGCACTAACTCCTCTCTGGTACTCACTCTGGGGACAAGAAGAAAAGCATTACATGAAAGTGGAAAAGCACAAATAAAGAGGAGTTAGGTAATAGCAAGTTTTTTTTCCAGAAAGACTGACTACTGGGAACAAGCTAGGTAGAGAATGTCATAAACAAAGAAAGAGGAGTTAAACTATCTACTCTGCTTGTATCTACCATAGCAAAACCTTATGAGCAGGTGCAGAAAGTTGCCAGATCCAAATTATTGTCACCCTTATGATTAAGTTAATGTATTTTCAAAAACCATTTATTAATATCAGAAAATGATCTCTCTCCCGATCATATGTTCTGATGGATGGCATTTTCTCATTCAACCTTGAGTAAGAAACACAAAACATCAAGCTATTTGTGAATCTCAATCAAACATAAGAGACAACTGGAAGTGCATCTTTCCTTTGGTTTCTCATGCATTTATGGAAGAACAGGTTATAGTCATAAGCAAGCAAACAGGCAGAAAGGCTACAGATCCTCAAATGGTAACTGCCAATCAAGACAAACTTAATAAAACCAACATTTAGGAGCTCAAGGTTCTGATAACTGAAACACTAAAATATGAATTTACTAGAGAAAGATATCTAAGAACCATATTGTCTTGAAATTAAGGGAAAGTCAATCTTGACTAGAAAATTTATGACTCTTAAATATTGTTTCAAACCTGTGATATGGCTTCCTGTTCTGCTGAAGGCATTTTCTTCAAAGCTAGTTGTGCAGCATCTTTGAGCTGCAATACCATAGAAAATCCATTTGAAAAGGAAAAAAGAAAATGCAAGACAAACAAAAGCAAGAGCCCATCATGATCATAACAGTATGGTGGCCAACCTGAAGTGCTTTCACACGATTCCAAAGTGGTGGCAAGTCAGCAAATAATTTCTTCACAGAAAGTTCTGGAGGCTTTGCATGCTTGAAAAAAGAGTGTTTTAATAGCTTCTCTGCTGTTGGTCTTTTTGCTTGATCTTTCACCAGGCACATAGCAACCATTTCTTTAAATGACTGATCAACAACTGGAAATCCTCCAATTAGAAAATTAAATAAGAGAAATACAAGAGAGATACAAATCACACTTTACAACCATAGACCACCTTACCAAATCAAGGCGTGGACTTAATTCAATGCATCTATTTACAGCATAGATGCACAGTAGTCAATGCATTTCTGTTAATTATCTAGCCAGAAAGAAAACCAGTACCTTGGAGAACTTTTTATCACGATCATAATCAAGTCCAGGAGGAGCATTCTGAATAGTCATCAGCAGAACCTATTACAAGGAAGAAAAATACACATGGCAGTATTTCAGTGAACCAACTTCCTATTAAAGCACTCCAATGCTTATGTCTTATCTGTGTACATTCTAGTTGTTTCCTTTTTAAGCATACGAGTACATTCTATTGGAATCCTCAAAATGTTTGTCAATACCTTCATTGGAGGATACTTAGAGAAAGGTGCATGACCATGGGCCAACTCTAATGCTGTTATACCAAATGACCAAATATCAGCCCTGCACAAGAACCACACATGCAAATCAGTACTAACCTACTCTTTTATTATTATTATCGATGTTGCTGTTGTTGACTATTGTTACCATAGATTTCATTTTCTTTACAGAGACACAAATCTCAAATTCACCATGCTTGTAAGAAATTCAACAGTTATGGTGTTCTTCTACTGATAAATATAGAGAGGTATTTAAACCCCGAGTATTAGCTCAAACAGTTTAAGTACTATACTATGAAGTTTAGACACATTAACCCCCAATATTACCTTAAACAGTTTAAGAACCACTTTTTTTAATTTTAGACACATAAACATCCACTAGAATGTATCTACACTACTTTGGCATGTTCCATGGCACATACTAGCAGCCTTCCTTCAGTGCCAAGAATTTCACCAACTTGATTTATACCCATGTTCAAAGCAACCTAATCTGAATCTAACAGCCAATGACCTTATTGAGTCCAAATCTCAATGGAACAAATTGCTTACACTGCAACAGCAGAATATAAAGCACAAATGGCTATTGCCAAGGGACATTAAAGCCATTACCAATAACTGTAATAATCAGAAAAGAACAAATCTTTAAGATGAAAATAAAAATTAATAGCTTTGACCCCACAGCCATGACAACCTGCCAGTTCAAACCCAAAAAACTAATCATCCAAGCCCCCAATAAGGTAATGGACATCAAAAGGCAGAGAATACACCCATATGAAATGAATTTGCTTTTAAAAGAATGCAAGTAAAGTGATCTTCACAAGCAAATAAAAAATGTACTGTAAAAAAATTCAAGTTCTCAACTTTGGCTTAAATTTTTGATATGAGATAGAACTCACTTGGAATTATATCCGCTTCCTGGCTGCAAGACCTCAGGTGCCATCCTACAAAATAAAAGAAAACACAAAATAAACAAGAATTTAGCATGATACACAGAAACAGTCAGTAAAAATAATGTTTTGGTCATCTGACATTTATCTTACCAGCATGGAGTCCCCACAAAGGTATTTCTTGCGCGTTGTCTATCACCTGTATCAAACATGCAAGCTGAAACACCAAAATCAGCAAGCTTCACTACCCCGGTAGTATCAAGTAGTATGTTTCCAGCCTGTACAGAGAATTAAATCAACCAAAGCTTTAGAGATTTTCACAACATAGAAGTTAAAATAATGGCAACCAGATAAAATCATCCCAGCTTTCATGTTGAGCAGACCTTAACATCGCGATGAATATGTCCTTGCCGATGAAGATAATCCAAAGCCTTGAGAGTTTCTTTCAGAATAGAACTAATTGCCGGCTCTTCAAATCCATCCTGGTATGCTATCTTCATGAGGTGCAGACAGGAACCCTCTGCCATGAATGGCATGACCACCCAAAGATTACGATCAACAACAAATGAACAATATGCCTTAATGACATTTGGATGATCAATCAAACTCATTGTTTGAGCTTCCCGGCGTATGTCATCCTGCCAAGAACATAAGCCATCAACTAAACCAATAACGAGAACATTGACATGGAAGGCAAATGTAGATACCCATAAATAATATAGGAAAATAAGAATGAAGCTAACATTAGATTATTTAGATAAGACCAATATGCTATCCACAATACTGCCCCATCAAAAACGTTCCATTATTACATCGCATCTGAAGGGTGCATTATGTGATTCTCTTTTTGCCAAAATAACATAGACTCCTAATAAAACTTGAATATGTCTCTAGTCAATATGTGGCTATTTCATTGTACCGCTGCCAAGAGTTATGCATCAGTCCATCCGTAGTTTTGAGATTCATGAAGCTCATAAATACTTCGAAATCAGCCTTGAACGCTACAGTAATACGATTTTTAAAAACATATGTAGAACAGCTCAATCCATTTATCACCAAAACCTCATTCGTTTCGTTTACAAGACCACTCAAAAAAGAATCTGAACTCTGAAAAAACTCATAGCACTAACAAATCTACGTACAAACAAACAAATCAATAACTCTAATCTCAAACTAATCCACTTAAATCAATCAAGGTAACGAAACTTCATAAATTGTTATTAGGACTTCATCGACCTCACAATTATCAAATCATCCAAACAACCAAAATCAACTCGAATAATATAATAATTAAAATAAATTTAAAAATAAAGAAACAAATAAGTAAAAGAACTAAGTGACTAACCAAATTGCTGTTACAGCGATCGAGATCCAAGCACTTAACAGCAACAACTTCATTTGAAGGCAAATAGATCGCTCTATAAACCGTTGCACTGGCTCCATAACCGACTTCTTCAAGGAGTTTGTAATCACTAGCATTCGCCGAGTAGGTTCTCTGGTGGTAGTTCTGATTTTGATTGCCTCCCAATCCCATCCTCCCAAAAACTAAAAATTACCAAAAATACCAGCCAAAACACGGCAACAAAACAATCACTTATGAGGAGTTTATATTTATAAGACGATGATGCGTTGGTTTGTTGATCCGTTGACCGCCATACTGAGGGAACATTTTGAGAGAAATGGACTCCGTCTGTTTTGTTTCGTTTTGTTTGGTTTGGAGGATGACGAGGGGAGACGGTGCTGACGTGGCAAGATGTTGTTAGGTGATTAGGATGGTAACACGTGGATACCAAAAAGTACAGTATCATCTCCTGCGTCTCCCCATGGGTCCCATGCTTTTGGAAAATTTGCTAGAATGGCCTCCCATAGCCATATGAAATGATAAATAGCCCCCATCCAAAACCCTTCTATACAATAGTCACCTACTACAGTAACTAATTTCACTTTAACAAAAATACCCCTGGGTTCACTAACGCTTTCACAGTTAACTTCCTCCCTCAAAGGAAACAGTGATACGGTTTCTAGAGTATCCACGGTTTCGATGTAACACCCCTCCCGGCCCTCCGGCCGAGTTAGGACTGGCCGCAGCCTCCTAGGGCGTGTCACAGGCCCACACCTCAGCGGTACCCCACCGGGCCCTACTGAGTTGGCCAGGGCAACCACTCCCTCGGCCCACA
>JANKKB010028742.1:0-16493 GCA_026225775.1 Bursera palmeri | reverse complement strand
AAAACAAATGATGAATGAAGAAACAAATTGTATTTCTTTCATTGAAGTTAACGTGTACAGAGTGTTCAATATATACATTTTACAAAAGGAGAGAATGAACGAGAAGTTTCTGGTGACTATAATTCCAGCTGGTATAACAGAATTCTGGTGTAGAAGTTTCTCGTCACTATACTTCCAACTGGTATAACATAATTTGTTGTAACAAATTTCATTGTGGCCTTCCATCAAGTGAGTGGTAGACATCCAGCTTGGCAGTCTTACATGGCAATTATGTCATGCTTTCTTTACCTCTATTCAACACAACAGGTCGTCATAGCACATTCCAATATTTGAATTATCCTGCAGTGGGCTTAATGTGCATACCAAGAGAGCAAAGGCCATGTAAGATTATAATTTTCTTGTTGGAATTGTAACTCGATAATTTCGATAAAAATTATCATCTTTCGTTCATATAATTTTATTTTAATTTTTAAAGATTTGATAATAGTATATTTTAATATTCATCATCCAAGTAAAAAGATGAGATGGATACAAAATTTTATGTTTTAAATAAAAGTAAGGTTATATATATAAAATCTTGTATATAAAATTTGAATACAAAATGATACAGTTTCAAATGATTAGTAAGGTGAATAAATCAATATTTATTATTTTGATTTTAATATATTTACCTTACCACTCATTTGATATTACATTAAATTAACTTTATATACATAAAGTAACATTGCTTGTCCAGCAAAGAAATCAATTTTAATTTCTTTAATAGTATATACTCAAAATTACAAAGAAGCATTTTAATAATTTATTTCACGACAATAGAAGAGTATACTTAAGTGAACCAATTATGCAGAAGTATTCATCACTCCATGATTGGATACTGGTCGACACAGTCAGCCCATGGGCCAAAATTGGACTCTCCAACAATGGGCCTTACACATTCCAAAACCACACTAATACACTTGGGCCCAGTCCCCATCCCAAGTTGCCAAACTTTGTCACCTTTCTTCACTCTTTCCTTGGCCTCAATGTAAGCCAACTCGTACCACAGTGAAGAAGAAGATTGGTTACCAAATCTATGCAATGTCATTAATGCAGGCTCCATGTCTCTCTCACCAAGATTTAACCCTTTTGCTATCTCTCTTATCAATGGCCGCCCTGAAACTGGCAAGCAAAAATGCTGTATCACGCTCTTAAAATTTGGCACGTAAATTTCCCCGGATTTGTGGATAAATTTCTTCCTAATAATGGAAATACCATGCCAGAGTTTCTCTGTAGAAGGCAAGATTGTTGAACCGAGAATTGTTATATTAGCTCTGAGAGTTTCTCCGGCTACTTGTAGCAAATCCCTGTTGAGTGTAACGCCAAGTTTTCCGTTTGAGTCTTCTTCGCGTATTGCAGAAAGATAAGCTTTGTCGTCAAAGGCTCTTTGGGTTCTCACTGTGCAAAACAGCTTGTATTTTGACCACTTTTTTGCTTCCTTTTTGTTTGTTAGCAAGATTGCTGAGCTGCCCATTCTGAAGAGGCAATTGAGAAGCAACTTAGACTTCTCGTTACCCGAATACCAACCTGTAGATAAGATTTCGGTGCTCAGAATAATTGCATTTGAGTTCTTGCGAGTTTTGAGAAGGTTTTTAGCCAAATCGATTGCCAGAGCACTTGCACTGCAGCCCATGCCGGAGAGATTATAGCTTTTGATGTCTCTCTTCATGGAGTACTTGTTGATGATAATGGACGAGAGTGAGGGAAAAGGGCAAAAGGCACTGCAGTTCACGATAAGTATATCAATATCACGAGGAGAGAGTTTAGTTTTGGAGAAAAGGTCGTCCACAACAGGGAAGAGAACCATTTGCACTTCTTGAATGGATTCTTGTTGGTGAGTTTTCGGAGGAATGTAGTGCAATGCTGGAGGGAGACAGGTTTGTTCACTTTGTCCCGAAGAAGTGAGGATTTTGGACATGAAATCTATGCTTTCACGGTCAAAATATTCCGTCATGGACAGGTTTTCAAGAAAGGAAGAGAAAGGTATTCTGCAGAAGCCTGGTGGGCTCAAGCATGAAAAGTCCACCAAGTAGACTGCAGAAGGCTTTGAGATCAAGTAGGATTGCAGCACGAAACGAAGAAGAAAACAAAAGAAGAGAAGGAAATGAAAGATGGATTTCCATTGTTGATCAGGGATTAAAAAATCTTCCATGAATGTTACAAGTATGAGTATTCCAAATATAATTATAAGTTTCAAGAGAGATGAATGCAGGTGCATATAAGACAACATAATGGAAGGAAGAGTGCTTATTCTTTTGAAAATATTTACATCGTTGGGCTTGGAAGAGGATCCCATATTAAAATCAGAGAGCTATTGAGAGAAGGTAGTGTGTACTATTAGGTGTAGTCTGAGAATGCAACAAGGGTTTAAATGGAGAATTGCAAATGAGGAATGCTCTGCATGCCTAATCAAAGCTTGAGTTCAATAACGCGATAGTACAATTTGCAGTTGGCAGATGAGACTCAGTAATTACCATGTTGTGGTAATAATAAATGGAGAAGGAACTTGTTTGGTCATTCTTTGTGATTTCAGTCAAATGAGTCTTCAAATTTCATGGCAAGAGATCATAAATGTGGTTAGTTGATTGAGGCTTTTGCAACTTTTTGACAATTGAAATCGACTTTTCGAGACAAGGAATGCCAAGTGGTAACCTAGTTTGGGGAAGTAGAAATTAAGTGACATTTCCTGACATGGAAGAATGGGATGCGTTATCAAGATAAGGTGGGTGATAGCTAGGTAACTGTGCTCGGCTTTACTATGTACATACTGCACCTAATTAGGTTGTGCTTTTACACAGTTTTCATAGTAATGATGTTCGTAAATTGAATTCAATTTTCTTGCTCCCGTTTAGTTCATGAGCCTGTTTAAGTCAAAATAGTGCAGCAAAGTCGGTGGCAGACACGATTTGAAGCCACTTGCACTTCATGTATATTCAATGAAATTTATTTCATATGTTCGTAATAGAGAAATCATAGAAGTGAAATTAAATAAAAAGTAGAGAATTTAAGAAGGTTATTAGTTTACTAATTTTATAACATCAGCCATAGTCTTTGAATTATGATTTAACGAATATTAAACCATAACCCCTTTGAATTACTTGTTATTGATTCTATAACCAAATCAATAATAGGGTTTGACCCAATTTTAAGTATAAAAAGGTGTAAATAATTTTAATATAACTTAAGAAAAATTGAAGCCAAATTAAGTATAAAAAGTAATTTAATTTACTAGCAATATCTGGGTCAATAAATATGAAAGGCGCAATCCAGACATCCTAGCTGTTGACGTTGATGCATGTCTATTGTGTCTAAAAGATTGGAATTCAACTACTTCAGATCATGTGCAGTAATGGGTAAATTTCAGAGTATAAAGAAAATTATCCCTTCAGTACTAATGGGTAACATTTGAATCCGAGGATTTGAGATCTTTTAAAAGATTAAAAAAAAAAAAAAAAAAAAAAANTGGGTAACATTTGAATCCGAGGATTTGAGATCTTTTAAAACATTAAAAAAAAAAAAAAAAAAAACTCACGTATTGATTGGAATTTGGAACTAACCCCGAAATTAAAATGATTCATTATTTACAACTATTCAAAATCATCAGTAAGGAATTTTGAGTTCTAGAAATCCTTATTCCTTGTTTTAGTGATTTATGCTAAAATAATCAAATTGAGGGGACCAATTTTTAGTTTTAATTGGTCTAATGTCTATATTTATTGTCTAACTACATATAAATTTAAAAATTATACATAAGTTTGTAGAAACATCCAAGTATGTAATTGATAAGCTAAGGAGAAGTGTTCATCAACTTGTTGCTAACAAGCAATCAATTTGTCATCTCATAGGGAGCCATACTTCTTTTTTGGTTGTGTTTATGCTAGTCAATGTACCAATAAGTTAGTGTTTTAATTAAACCATCAAAGGAAATTAGGGTTTTGTTATATTTCAAACAGCCCCTCTAACTTGGTATTAATTTATGAAAAACGAAACTTAGGTATCTAAACGATATTTGTAAAATTCTTCCTTCCTAATGTGAGCCCATGACATTCAACATTTGGATCAAGTTTGTGAAACCATAGAGCGATATCCAAGGTAACATTCAATCTCTAAGCCATCGTCCTTTGCAACTGAACAAGGCGCCTGGGGTAAATACATAAACACCTCCAAAGTTTGATCTAAGTAATAAGCTCACCCTATTATTCATAAAGTAACATAAAAACTCTCAGAATTGGAAAATATGGAGGTCTTGACACATGAGAATAGGGGTCTTAATGTTACTTAAAATATCAAAATAGGGGTCTTTATGTTACTTTATGAATAACAATAGTGAATATATTACTTAGACTAAACCTTGGGGGTGTCTATGTATTTTCCCCCAAGGTGCTTTTCATGGTGTTGCATATCGGCCCAATAAGATAGCCAAACTGAGGCCTCAAGCCGTCTGTAAGCCCAATACTTGTGGTATCAACCAGATGATCAGGCAACACTATCGGAAGCCTGGAGACAGAAAGATGTCAATGAAGCATTACATTGAGCCCCAGTGGGAGTCCAGCGGCCAGCCTAAAGAAAAGCTTTTCTACATTTATCTTAGATGAAATTGTGGGGATGATTCTCAAGCAGCACTTTCAGGCCTTGCACTGCACTAAACGGCATTAGAGTGTCTTAAACTGCAATATGAAACATTGATTTCAGAATTCTTTGTATGCATACGCGTGGCTTTATGAAACATTAACACTTGAGAGATCCAAGATTAAAAGTAACTAAGGGGGCTTATAAAATAACGCACGCGGCATCACAATAAAGCATTTCGGCCCACAAAATGCTTGTATCCTACCCTTTTTTTTTTCAGTTGGGCTATTTGTTTATTTATCAATTTTTATCTATATAAAGATTTTGCAGAAAAGGATGTACATGACATGTGCATTATTAAAAAAAGCAAACCAAGCTATGTATCCATTAATTCGTGAGTAAATTCTTCGGAACTGATATATGAAATACCAACGCGTGAATGATTGCGACAGAAGAAGAGGAGATGATTTGTTAAAAGACCAGAAGACTAGAAAGAAAAATATTAAAAGACCAGAAGACTAGAAAGAAAAAATATTAAAAGACCAGAAGACTAGAAAGAAAAAGAATCGAACAATTTTCCAATGCAATGATAGCTTTTATTTAGCTTTTGGCTTTGCTCCATGCAAAGACTCTCCAAAGCCATTTTGTTCGGTCCTATATTCTATAATACAACCTATCTCTGGCTTGATCTCCTTCATTGAAAATGCCTAAGCTATGGTGTTTGCACACAGCTCATCGTCGAGAAGTGGCAAATTTTAGTAGCTGAAACAACGTTAATTAATTTTGGATCACCATTAATTTCTTCCCAACTCTGTGAAGAGCTGTGTGCATGTAAAGCTTAGATGACGAATTAATTATTAAATTTGGTATACATTGCTTTCCGCCTCGTTCGCTCTTTTGCCTTCTTTTCCCAATCTAATTTTGTTTTCACATTTAAAAGAGAAGATATATGTCGTCAGGTTTAACTAGTAAATGTGTATAGTAAAAGCATTCACAGTATTCTTACATTAGACGTTCTCGTTATATGTATAATATATTTACCAGCGATGGTAGCTATTTCAACACAATCAATGGTGACATGTGTAACACATCACTTTGCAAATGAGGGGTAAAATTGTTTTATTTCATCGTTATATTAAAACGGGTGATCCAAAAGGGTCTGATTGGTTGCCAGCAGAATGTGACGTTTCAATCAGAAATGGGTGGTTTTGGTATAAATCGGAATCCCCAAAGAAGCTAATTGAGTTGCTTTATATATACTACAAGTCAGTGGGACGCAGCTGTTTGATGCTACTCAATGTGCCTCCCAATTCAACCGGGCTGATATCTGAATGTGACGTTCAAGGATTGGCAGAATTTAGAGAGGCCATTGGCACACTATTTTCCGCAAATTAAGCAGAGAATTGCTTTATAAAAGCTAGCAGCCAAAGAGGAGGCAAAGATGATGGTTTTGGACCTGAAAATATGCTCGACAGTGACCATTTCAATTTCAATTTCAACATAGTTTTCCTTCTAAATTAAATGGACTTATTAGCATACAACACGCAATATAAAACATGCAATAAGCCCTATGCAACATAACCATGTGTAGGTTCAACTAGCACACACCAACTCCATACCAAGTGGATTGGGCAGATAAAGCCTAAAATGGGTGATGCAACATGCAATAAGATATTTGGCTTCTAGAAAAAAAAAAGAATTATTTTTATTCTTTAATTTAGGGATTTTTACGTGGAATATTAATTCTTTTATAAAAAAAAAAAGAGTCTATTTTACTCTTCTTTGTTAACAGAATTCATGAATATATATATTCGTTAGTGATTTCGTCGATTAAATGGTCAAACTTGATTTGCATTAAAAATTAAGTGAAACCCTAAGAATAGTGCAACGATATTAGTTCAATTTAGAATATAAAAGAAAATGATCCGTTCAATATCAATATGTAACATTTAAATCCAATGATTTCATTTTTTAACAAGATGTTATATATTTTTACTAAACCCAAAATAAAATCAATGCATTATTTTAAAACTATGTAATAATGGAAAATTAATGAAGAATTTTGAATTCTATATATCCTTATTTTCTTTACCTAAAAATAGAGAATTATTCATTGAAAATTGGAAGAATAGGTAAACAATAAACTACTCTAGATTTTCTATGTAATAGACATATGATCATTCTTTTCTTTTTTTTAAGAACAAAAAATCCTTATTAGGTTAATTTATGAAAAGATGAACTTAGACATAAATGAGTGATTTATATGCTCAAAAAATCAAACTTGAGTATCGACATGATGTTGGATTGTAATAATCTTCCTTTGCAAGCCACCAAATTCAGCATTCAAGTATATGAAACCCTATAAAGATATTTAAGATAATGCCCTCTCTAAGCAATCTATTGAGAATCTACACGTTGCGTAGAACAATAGTGTTACGATCTTGTATCTCGATTCCTTAGTGACAAGATAGCCAAACGGCGTCAAGACCTCTATAAGCCTTCCTTGTGGTATCAACAAGCTAATTAATTATTAAGGCCACACAAAGGAAGGCTGAAGACAGAAAGACGTCTATGAAGCTTCACATTGCGCCCCAATGGCAGTCCAGCCTAAGCAAGTTTCTATATTTATATCTCAGACGAAATTGTGGGGATGATTCCTAAGCAAGTACGTTCAGTCCTTGCACTGCAATAATATATAAACGGCATTAGAGTGTCTTTAGCTGCAATATGAAACATTGATTTCAGAGTTCTTTTTATGCATACTCGTGGTTTTATGTAATATTAACAATTGGGATATCCAAGATTAAAAGTAAAGGTATACTGAGAAATTTTATATTTCTTTTAGAAGCTCTTGCAAGTCCAATCATTCCGCAAACTCCAGGAGTCTTGAGTCCTGACACATTGAGGTAGTCAATATTAGTAGGCTCAATCCTCTTAATTTCGAAACAGCCCATACTTTCTTTTTCGGATTTTTTTTTTTCAACTATCTCTTTTCTAAAATAATAATTGAAACTATATATAATTGTCGTTATGTGATTTGACTTATTAATAAAGTAGAAAAAAAAAAGAATTAGATTTATAAAATGGTTATGAGTTTTACTCCATTGATATCTTAAATATGCTTACGCATAAATTTTTCAAACATTGTATAATATGTAGATTATCTCAATTATTTGAGTGATTTATATTTTATGCTTATTTTGTGTGAAAAATCTATGGAAGATTTTTTTATTAACAAAAATGTTTGGAATCTAATTAATGTTTTAACATTCCCGTCACAAAAATTTCAAATCTTTTTAATTAAAGATACTCCCAAAATATTTCATTATCCATTATATTTAGGATAAGTGTAAGATATGTATAAACCTATACATTTAAGCATTACAACAAGAATTGGAAAGATATAGAACAACATACCCTCGAATAGAATTTTAAATAAGGAAGTTTATATTTATGACTATACTTTATTAGATAAGTTGGATAACATTTAAAAAATTCAGTTGATGGAAATATTCTCAGATTTATTAGATCTATCATTAGTTAATTAATATTTATAATTGATGTAACAAATCACTTACCAATCATCCCATGACTCGTATAATAAACGATACTTTTATTTGATACACAATTTGGTATGCGTTTTAAAATAAAAATAAAAATTTGAAAAAAATATCATTACTCTAATTCTAATACTTGTACCATAAGAACAGTATTACTATCTAAAAAATCTATGTAATATGTCCATTAAAAATTATATTCATGGATTGAAAATTCATAATCTTCAAGGTTACGACGGTTTATTGTATTAATAATTGGAGTAATAATACTCATTTATAAAAATTATCCCAGAATTCGTATAGATAATGAAATAATATATTAAGTAATTTAATAATACCACATCCCTTAAATGCATTATTTGGAATGAATTTCCAGAAAACTTTTAAAACAAAAAAATATCATGTTCATATATTTATTCATATTAAAATAAGAAGAAAAATAAAGTGAGGTTACAAAGGTGAACCCAAAACCATAATTGTCCCATGTAGTAATCACCTTATGTATATATAAAGATTCTGCAGAAAAAAATGTAGATTGCATCAATGTATTATTGGAAAAAGCAAAGCCAGCTATGGGACCATTATCGAGTAAATTCTTCGAAACTGATATTTGACATATCAACCCGTGAATGATTGCTGCAGAAGAAGAGAAGAGGTGATGATATATATATTAAATGACCAGAAGACTATATGAAGTAAAGAATCAAACAAAATTCCAACGAAAAGATTGCTTTTATTTCTCTTTCGGCTTTGGTCCTTTCAAAGAATCTCCGAACACTTTTTGTGTGGTCCCTTATCTTATCATCCAAAACATCGCTACCTTTCTCTCCATCATTAACAATAAAAGATAGAGAACAGGGAAAGAAAGAAATTAACAATAACTGCAAAGAGATGAGTATGATGCCTAAGCTTTGGTGCTTTTTGTGCGTAACAACGTTGTTTCATCTATTAACTTTAGCCATTTCTCGACGTGAGCAAGTAATAACACCTCCGTTGCCTCTTTTACCACTTCCATCATATTCTCAACTAAAATGGCAACAAAGAGAGCTGATAATGTTCCTCCACTTTGGAGTGAACACGTTCACTGACTCCGAATGGGGCAACGGGACGGAGAACCCGGCAATATTTAATCCTGTAGGGCTCGACGCTAGCCAATGGGTGAGCGCCGCCGTGGAGGCTGGAGTGTCTCTGGTGATACTAACTGCTAAACATCACGATGGATTTTGTTTGTGGCCTTCGAAATATACTGACCATTCTGTGGTACGTAGCCCTTGGAAAAATGGACAGGGGGACGTGGTTCAAGAGCTTGTCAATGCCGGCAAGGCTCGTGGAATCGATGTGGGATTGTATCTCTCACCGTGGGATCGTCATGATCGAAGATATGGCCATGATTTGCAGTATAATGAATACTACTTAGCTCAGTTGCAAGAGCTACTCACAAGGTAATTAAAATACTCATTTCATTGCAATTCTACTTATGATGAAGAGACAATTCTCAAGAGAAAGTTGATTATTTGTTACTTCTATTTGCTAGATATGGGAACGTGAGAGAGATCTGGTTTGATGGAGCCAAGGGCTCAAATGTGCCAAACATGTCATACTACTTTCTAGACTGGTTTGCTATGGTGAAGGAGTTGCAGAGTTCAATCAACATATTTTCCGATGCCGGTCCAGATATCAGGTGGGTAGGTGATGAGCAGGGATTTGCCGGAAGCACGTGCTGGTCAACCATAAACCAGACCTCGCTATCAATCGGAAATGCAAGCATTGTGGAGTAAGTAATTAACTCTCATTAAGCCAATGCAAACACCACTAATATCTGTCGTCCCAACTCTCCAATGAGCTGTTTGCAAGTAAAGCTTAGTTGTTGAATTAATTAGTAAGTTTGGTAGAGATTGCTTTCTGCCCTGTTTTCTCTCTTTCCCTTCTTCTTTGTCATTCTAATTTTGTTTTCACATTTAAAAGGGAAGATATACGGCGTCTTCAAGCTTTAACAAAGCAATTATTGGATGGTAACTAGAATTATAAAATTCGGTGATTGCTTTTCGAAACAGCAGTTTTGGTTATTTTTGCAAGACCTCTATAACTATTTGTTCAGTAAAAGCATGCACTGTATCTTCACCTTACAAGTGCGTATTTCAACACGTCAAGGGTGACATGTGAATTGTGAAACACTTAAGCACTTTTAGCAGTAACTGTTAGGTAAAATTGTTTTCTTTTGCAGTTATATCAACACGGGTGATCCAAAAGGAACTGATTGGCTGCCAGCAGAATGTGATGTTTCAATCAGAAAAGGGTGGTTTTGGCATAAATCAGAATCACCAAAGAAGCTAAGTAAGTTGCTTGAGATTTACTATAACTCAGTTGGACGCAACTGTGTGATGCTACTCAATGTGCCTCCCAACTCAACCGGGCTAATATCCGAACCTGACGTTCAAAGATTGAAAGAGTTTAGAATGGCCATCGACACAATATTTTCAGCAAATTTAGCAGAGAATTGCTTTATAAAAGCTAGTAGCCAAAGAGGAGGCAAAGATGGTGGTTTTGGACCCGAAAATGTGCTTGACAATGACCATTTGTGGACATATTGGGCACCAAGGGACGATGATGAGGAACACTGGATTGAAATTAGATCAGCATATAATCAAGGGCTGCAATTTAACGTGATCAGAATACAAGAAGCAATTGGGCTTGGTCAAAGGATCAAAAGGCATGAAATTTTCGTGGACGGTAAAAGAGTGGCAAAAGGGAGCACAGTTGGGTACAAGAAACTTCACAGGCTTGAAAGTGGAGTGGCAAATGCCCATGTTGTGAGGATCAGAATCAAAGAATCAAGGGCCTTGCCCTTGATTTCATCTGTTGGTTTGCACTTTGACCCTTATTGGCATCCCAAAGGGCAGTGAGTTGAACTCACTTGACCACACAGCTGGCTTTTAGTTTTAGCTTAACATGTGTTTCGGAGAGCACGCCCACGACCTTCTGTCTCCTCTCTTTGTCCTATGTAATAAAGGTCAAAAAAGTTACAAATCCAATGTACTGAAAGTCATCAAAGGCATAAAGCTTCAGTTGAATCTAAATTCCCAATATTATTGGTTTCGTTTTGTGGGCGAAACATTTTTTTTAGAGTAATTAGGAAATAATTAAATTTACTTGAATTTTTTAAAAATTAGTTAAACTCTAATTTTATTTATTACCCACCAAACTCACATCTTAATTGACGAGTTACCAAACATCTTATTAGTTAAATATGCCATATAGACGAGACCAAATAATTTAATTATTGAATTTTATATTTACATGTCTTATAACAATGGTTAAATTTAGTTCTCTTAATTATTATTTTTAGTTATTATTGCTCAACAAATAGTGAAGTACCTTCAGGCTTGCGGCTTAAATTAAATATTTTGTTTTTACATTCGGAAAACAATTTCAATATTGAGAAATCAAAGTTGGGACTTGGCGTAGTGGACAAGGAGTATCCTTCTCATATCTTGAGAAATCTTGTTTTCTTATCAAGTAAACATATGCTTAGAGTCTGAACGTGAATCCAATTGTTTATAGTACAACTTGTCATCTCCGGGTGTTACCGGGTACTTTTCGATAGAGCTGCACCACCTTCATGTAATAAATAATTCATTTATGCTTTATTTATTCATCTTTATTAATAGACTTGAAAGCAAAACGTGCGGCATATCAGTACCCTCCTGGCTCCTGCATATACTATGTGTGTACATTAATGCCCAGATATGGAACCAATCAATAATTTAATACTGAAAAAGCACAAATATTATTCCATGATTTCGTCATATTATTAAAATGAGGTTTTATTTCCCAGAGAATAAAATAACCTCCTTGCTTGCCAAGCTTTTTAATTTAAAATTTGTGACTCTGCAGTCTCTTGATTCAAATTCAGATTTTTTCATTGTTCCTTCTTATATTAATTGTCAAGTAATGATGGGTCAATTAGAATTTTAAAAGATGATGAACCTTCTCAGCTATAGGGTTTGGCTTCCTTACCGAAATATGCAACACATCAAATACGACAAGAAATGATTGAAGAGCAGCGGTGGGAGAGGCAAATGGGTCTCTTTTAATGCCCAAAAACCGATCTCAGAACACTCCATATACTTTCACTAATTTTATTGTCCCAATTTATTTAATTTTTTGTTTTCAGTAGAAAATTAGTTGCTTAGTCGTACTGGCATCCACGCGGCATCCCAAACACATTTCCGCTTCATAAACACAATAGTATTGGTGAATGGTGGTGGCTAAATCGAGCGGACACCATAGCATGCGTACTCCCATCTTTTCCAACCCAATCCAACCGATCTTGAAATGCCTTTCTGATGCAAAAAGGTGATTTATGGAAGATAAATGCTTTTTCCGGAAAATAATTCAACTGTATTAAATATGCAAAAAATATTTTTCTTCTCAATGAAAACATTTTTGAAGTATCAAAAACATCCTCTATTTTATATATCTCAACTTAGGTGAGAGTGACAATAGGCATGGTCCCTCCCAAGGCTCGACATTTGGGAGAAAAATTAATAAAGGGAGTTATAAGATTCTTGATTATGCTTCGGACATTAGGAAGAAAATAAACAGAGTATAAGATTCTTGATTCTGCTTTATGAAAGGATTTGCATTAGTCATTTGCATCATGTCCAATGCCAAATGATCTTTTAGAAAGCTTAAAACACTAATAATTATAAGCCGACACTAGTATGGACAATTTTTTTCCCTAGATTCGATTTTCAACGAAACAAATGGAAACTTAAGAGCAACAACCCAACAATGTAATCAACGTCATATACTGTGGTTGGTTTCTCTACTGCCATGGCTCAGTCTTGGAAAGGCGTAGAGATGGAGGCCACTTTCAATTTGAAGGGTGATAGCTGACTTGCATTTGGCAATTTTCTTTTCATCACTGAGATTGAATTTGTAGCTTCCTAAAAGGATCATAGAGAAAATCTTCATCTGCCTGTAAGCAAATTCCTTTCCTAGACAGATTCTTGGACCTCCCTGTTTAGCAAATGAACAAATGGTTAAGTCTAAAAGTTGTTTCACTTCATTGAGAAATTAGAAATTGCAACGCCTGCTAGTTGTTTCCATATTTGAGATTAATTGAACATTACAATCATCCTGTGTCTAAGCACCTGGAAGACTGTAAAGATGAAAGGGCTTGGTTGCTGGAAAAGGCCATTTTCATTTAGCCATCTCTCCGGCCGGAATTCCTCTGCATCATCACCCCATAGAACTTTCATCCTGCCCATGGCATAAGGCAGATATTGGACTGTATCTCCTTTTTTCACACTGAAACCATCAGGCATGGTGTCATCTGAAAAACAAAGCTTCCCATCCTGTGACACCACACAGAAATACTTTTATGTCACAAAAACACGTATATGCACACAAGCCATTGAAGGACATTCATGTTATCCTTGTCTCTAGTAACTGTATGCTGAATGCACGTGTCACGTCCCACACTGCTAGTAAATGAGATCTCAAACTAGTTTGTAAGACTCGAATTTCTTAAGTACACGTGTTTTGGGTAAATGATGATTGTGTGAAGCCCAAAAGTAAATTTAATCCATTTTTACTTGGTTTGCTCTCGCTATCTGAGATAGTCGTGTAACAGAGTCTCACGTGGTTTGGTCTTCCTACCCTAGATAATCGTGTGATAGAAAGAATGCAAGATCCAAAAATGAGATTCTAGATACCTTAAAAATGAGATTCCAAAAAGAGAGGTCCTGAAAATGATTAATTTGGACTTGTAAGATCCAAAAATAAGGTTTTCTCTTGAAGTAGAAATGGTTTGGATCGGGCTATTAGAGTACGGGTACGCATGTACTTAACTATGCATGCACTTACCACAGGAACTGTGGGATAGATTCTGAGTGTCTCAGTCAAAGTTGCATGGAGATACTGCATCTTGTCCAGAGTTTCTTCATTCACACTGGCTGCAAGTTCGTCGATGCTTGAACCATCATTCAGTTGGGTTGCTTGTATCACTTCTTTTGCAATTTTTTCCTGAATATCAGGATGCTTGCAAAGCACAAACAAGAACCAGGAAAGAGTGATAGCAGTCGTGTCTTTGCCAGCAATTACAAAACACAGAATAATGTCCCTCAAGTATTTTGGATCCGTCTCATTCACTTCCAGAAATCTTGACAGAATATCTTCTTTCTTCGCCTGTCATTAATGTGTTTTGTTAATTATACAAATACATACAAACTTTGAACTAAAATAGATAGTTCAAGATGTTAAACTCACAGGTTGTAAATCATCATGTGCATTACTGAGTAGCTCAATTTTCTTTTTAATTAACTTGTATACAAATTCATCAATCACTTTGACACTTCTTCTCAATTCAGCCTCTGATCCAATGTTCAGGAACCGCTTAATCTTCCAGAAGACATCCACATAACGGTAAAAGATAACTGCACTTGCTTTATCAAAAGCATCAGAGAATTGTGTGCCCTCCTCAGATGTTCCACACAAAACATCTAGATCAATACCCAATAAAACTTTGAATACAGAATCCAAGGATCCTTTCATGAAAAGATCCTGCAAATAAACATGGAACCATAATTAACCAGTCATCAATTGAAATGAGATATTATTTTGATGACATCTGAACTAATTAAGAAGCTCATACTTGAACTTCTATGGATTGATTTGACGCTGCAGCTTCAGATATTATTCCAGCAAGCTTTACTGCAGTTTTTTTAAAAACTACACTGCTAAAGTCCCTCAGCGTCTTGGTGGAGAATTCATAGCTTGAGATTTTCCTTTGATGTTTCCACTTTTCTCCATCCACCGTGAAGATTCCATCACCCAGCAGATCGGTCAAAATGCTGTAATGATACCATCCCTGCTTGCATGAACTACTAGGTAGATTCAGTCTTTTCTGCTGATCATCTACTTTATTTATGGGCATTTTTAACCTTCTTATTGTTAAAAATATATCAATTTCCCCGAGTTTTAATTTGAAATTCGGAGCAATTCAATTATCATATATTAAAATTCTATTGTAATACAAATTATTAACATAGTTGATTGAACTGAAGACCCTCTAGTTAACATCATCTGCACATCTTTAGGTAGGAAAAGCTCAGTCTCTGTTCAACAACTGAAGATCTAGATACAAGATTTTATTTCCTATATGTTTCTTCTTTTTAATCAAATGAATGTTATACAGCTCAAAGTTGTTGGATTTTCTGTTTAAGGTTCAATTTTCTTTTCAGTAATTAAATAAAGAATTCCCAACCATATAGATATATTTACTCAATATGTAACAGGAATGAAACACATAAATCTGATTTCTGTTTAAAGTAATCCCGCTTAATTGAAACTATCAAAAGGTGATTTTATAGGATATTACCTTGCCATAGTTTGCAAAGTTTGTTTTGAGAATATATTCAATATTTGCAGGGTCTGCAGTGTAAACCTCACTTCTCAGAAAGCTATGCAGTCTGTAAGTTTTGTGTTTGCAGGCAAGGTCAGTCATGTAATCATTGAGCCTGTGAAAATTGAGGAGCTGGTGGATGACAGTCCCGCCCACTGGGTGATATCTTTTTGTCTTCTCGTCAGATGATCTTCTGGCATGGAAGCTTATCATGAAAATGGCTAACACTAGTGAAAAAATTGCGACTGTGAGAGGGCTGGAAATAGAGGATAAATCCTTAATTGGGTCCATCATAGGTAGCACTGAGGAGGACGTATATTTGGTGAGTGAAATTCTGATAACAAAATGATAGTAAAGATGATAAAGATATCCCTCGGTAGGCAGTACCGTCCTCCACCAGCAACCAATAAAGCCCCTTTTAATATCTGAGCAATTTGACTAATTCAACTGGATTTATGAGATTACAGATTACTGGTATCTGTCAAAATTCATGAATGAGATTTTCATGACTCCTCCTTTTCTGGTTCAATAACGAGGAACTTCAACTTAGAAAGTCTTTATAAAGAAAAAAACATCTGTTGCATCGATTGCACCAGAAACGTATAAATTTTATTAATTTTTTAGATATTAACACTAAAAAGTCAGAATCCTTTGAATTTTAAGGTTTTAAAAACTTTATCCATCCAATCATATTTCGAGTCAGCATCATTATATTATCTTTTAACTTAGATCTTTGTAACATTTTCTTCCATGGAGGTCGCTGTATACGTACACAGTTTTCAAGATCACGTGGCCTCCATTGATTAGCCTCTGAAATATATTCCCCTCGTTATTGTTTGACAACTAGTGATCACGCTCAAAATTAACCTTCGGCTAAGCGGTTGTTGTAGCGTAGCTTTAGGTATCGAATCCACAGGGAG
>JANKKB010028741.1:4943-16481 GCA_026225775.1 Bursera palmeri | reverse complement strand
AAACCTTCCCGAGTTTCACGAAATCATCCCGAAACTTCGGAATCCCATGATAAACTCATTCCCGTCAATATTCCACTGACGTGGCCCTCAAATTCCATAGAAATGGCACTAAAGACGAAAAATCCGTGAACCCAGAAAAATTATGTTTTAGCCCCTTTTTCCGAAAACTCCCGAAAACCCTTGAATACACTTGTACAGGACGTCATCACGTCCGTGTCATCCCGTATACGTCTCGTATACGTCACGGTAAGATTTTTAACTTTGAAATCTTACACTAACACCCCTGAATCACTGTTCCCGAAAATCCGGGATATTAGTAGCTCAAGTGGTACTCATGTTCAACTGAGATACTCTTTAAAGAGGTCTCAGGTTCAAATCGTGGGGGACGCGCCCCAGTGGGGGACAAAGCCGTGCGGGCCTCTAGGCCCAAAGCGGACAATACGGTGACGGTCATGCCCAGTGAGGGGCGGGACCTGGCCAACTCGGTGGGCCTGCGGGTCGCGCCATCAAGGTGTGGGCCTGTGACATGCCCTAGGAGGCTGCGGCCAGTCCTAACCCGGCCAGGTGGGTCAGGGGGGGTGTTACATTAAGAGTGTTGATTAATGTGTTGATTAGTGTTGTTATAAGGCATATTAGAGGAGCAAAATAGGAATCCCAAATTTGTGCTTAGGGGTGTTGTTTTTCACTTAATTTTTTATTGAAAATGCATGCCAAAATGGATCAGTCGACTTGCCATGTTTTAGGTCATATGAGGTTCATTTATGTTTATTTTATGTCAAAGGCATTTTTAGGGAAGTTTTAAAAAATATGCTTAAATTTAGAATCGTTGACAGTATTTTAATGTTAGATCTTTCAGGATTCTTACAAGTTTTTTATATAGGAGTACCCAAAAAATAAAGTGGTCTTCAATAAATTTGTAGAGGATATCTCAAATGTTTCAAGAAGGTTTGGTTCATCAAAATCGGAGTTTGGTTGGGTATCCAAAGGTTCTTGAAAATTCAAGGCGGGTTGAAAAGCTAGTCAAATCCAACCACTGGAGAGTTAAGTAGGCATATCTAGAGCTTCATAAGTCCAAATAAGGTGACTCAAAAGCCTAAAGTCATCAACACATCCTAAGCTACAATTATTGTGAAGGATCCAAAGTCCAGAAAGGTCATTTTTTGATCCAAAACAAAGCAAAAATGACTCAATTTGAGTTTTTGACCATCCCTTGATATTTTAAGCATAACTTCTTCCTCTGATATCAAAATAAGATGACACATATGTCCTTGGAAATATAAGAGAAATGTCTACAACTTTTATGTTGATAACATTTCCAAACTATAAACAAAAAATTCTCAGCCAGATAGTTAAACAGTGTAGCTAGAGATTCTACCGCTGCAGCAGAAATATGTCAGTAACTCAGCGCAATGGCAGTAGATTTTTCTGCTATTGCAGTAGGTTGCGAGCTAAAAAAAAAATAAAAGAGAGAAAGAATGACATTGCCGTTCAACCTAACTTGTTTTAGGACTATAAATTTTGTGTTTTTCCTAGAAAAAAGGGAGACGACTCAGATAAGAAAGGAGGAGACGCTAAACAAGAGGATTCAAGAGATCACCTCATGAATTCTCCATAAGATTACGTCTTTCTCTAAATTTTATCATGTTTTCCTTGCTTATTTTTTTGTTAATTTCAGTTATTGTTATGGATTGCTAAATTTCATGTGATTGAAAAGGGTTTATAACCCTAGACAATGATTCAATAATAAATTCAGTTTGGTATTCACTTTGATTCGTACGATTCTATGAAGATGAGTTTGATTTACTATTTTTAATCTTGTGAATGGATTTCTTGATTGATTAGGTGGCCAATTAAGAGATTAAGATTGCTTATTCCACGTTATTCTAGGGTTCTTAATATAGATAAGTCAGGGAATTCTAGAAACATGTAACAATTTAGAGACATTGGATATAAAGTAGGTTAAACTCTCAAGTTAAAAGATCATAACCGTTGATCTTTGCTTGGTTTAATCATTACCTCCTGAATGAATGCATTTGTTAGATTAAACTCAGTAAATGGACTTCTGGAATGTTCAATGAATAGGGTTAATTAATAAACAGGCCTTTAATTAACTAAATATAAGAGATAGAGACTTTTTATCATACTGAAAGATCTTAAAATTGAAGTTTTCATGGAGGATTAATCTCAGGAATCAATTTCCAAAATAGATTTAAGAGTGAATTACCTATTTAATTTGAGTTGATGAGTTTAGTGATGAGAATTATCTTTCAATCATATTTATATTTGTTCCAGATTTTTAATTGTTATATCATTTATTTTCTGCAGTTTATTTTTATTCAAAATCAAAATCCTTAATTTTATGTTTTGTTGAAAAGTTGATTTTAGAAAAAAAGAATATAAGTAAATAATTCAAGTTAAATCATCACTGAATCCTTATGGGTTCAACCCTTACTTTCACTATACTACTCGATAAATATTTTAGGCGATTAGTAAGGAATTAATTTTGTGTGAATATTTTGAGCACAGCACATATATGACATGATTAGTCTCGTTTTTATATACCATATGAATCATACGCATCCGTATCAAATCTAACCATGATGTCTCAGGTCAAAGGATTACATCATATACTAGTACAACTAAATGATAAGTCATTGGCTACATGTAACTGCTATGTGATTTATTGTTATTTGTACACATTTGAAAAATAGTTTACTAACCATTAATCCATACTAATACCATAGTAACACGAGTATCAACATCACCTTTATTAATATCATATCATGTTATTCATCAGAGACATTTAGTATTCCTACTATGTCATATCACTGCTCGATTAATATCGCTTCCGTGGGAAACTACTTAATAATTTGATTTATTGATTAAATAAATTATGTAGACAATTCACATACATACTTTATTTAAAAACATGACAAAATAAACGAAGCAGTCTATGAACATGACTTAAAGAACACTTTCTTTCATTATTAATAAAAGTTATAAATACAAGATAAAAAGCCCTTAAACCGATAACATGAATGGTTTTAGGGCATTCACTAACAGTGAAGTAACCAAAAATCAAACATAAACCTCCACACATAAACATTCTTCCATGTTATGATTAATGAACACATAAATATGGATCTCCAAGAGTCTATCGATACTCTTCTAGTCAGATAAGTACTTAAATTTCTTCTGCAAGGAACTATAAAGATGGGAATAAATTTAGTTCTAACCTGGCTTGTGGCGGAATGGATTGCTACAACCATCAAAATGGATAGAGCAGGCATCCAGCGGTTACCCTTGACAATAGAAAAAATATACAATGTCCATCAAAATGAAAGAGGGAAGAAATTTGAAAATCATTAAAAACATTACATTTTGGACAACATATTCAGGGATCAAAGCATTGTTTCTAAGTAATTAAGAGCTAAAGAATAAAATTTGCAAACAAGTCAAGGATGCCATGATCAATGCCTTGTAGCATTCATAATACTTTGTTAAGAAACCTGAACTTCCTTCAATTGCATCCTCATCTATAAGGAGTTTTCACATCAAAATAAATACTCCCATTTCACAAAGGATACTATTATAACGGTTTACCATCTCAATCTTTGGATCAGATGCATGTGGACATTGCAGTAGAATACGTTATTGCTCATGATCCACTGAGCCGATATAACCATTGTTGTTAAAACAATGTTGACATGTAAAATCGTTCCCACAAAAGTTACCGCTCTAAAGCACCTGCAATCATTTAGAGTGACAAGGAGGAATTGCCCCTCCTTAATTTGAGAAAAACTTTTTATATATAATATTTAAATAGTTATATATTACACTATCGTACGACCATATTACTAAGTATCATATTTGTGTTATCTATTTTTATTTTATGGTATTTTAAATTTATATCATTTTAATTATATTATCCATAAAATAACTTTTAAAATATTAATTATATATAAAAAAGACTTTTCACGGGCAGGAACAGGGCTAAAGAGGGTTACATATGGTCAAAAACTTGTATTAAGATTAAAGGAGCTCAGCTATAATTCTTTTTGGGAAATTATAAGAAATGACCAAATGGGTAGGGGTGTAATGAAAAAAGCATGTTTCAAATTTTAGTTGATTATTCTAACCAACCTCATCTCCTAGGACCAAAATGTCCTCACTTAAAATACCCTTAATCCTCTTCACAACTCTCTTCTTCTGCAAACACGACATCACCAAAGCTCTCTTCTTTCTCTCTTCTCCTACAAATGGACTCTCCACAACTCTCTTCTTTCTCTCTTCTCCTACAAACACATATTCTGAACCATCTTTGGATTAAAAAGGGGATCAAAGTTTGTTTACGAAGTACTCATACAATGGGAATCACTTCCAGTTGAAGATGTAACACGAGAAGACAAGGTTCAACTACACCAACAATTTCGTACCATAGACATTGAGCACAAGGCTCTGCCCGATGGGGGGAAGGAATGATGGGGCCTGGAGAAGCCAACAGAACTGTAAGCCAAATTCGAAGTATATGGGATAGAGGATTGCAATGTGAGGAATGTCACGCATAAAGATTGCAACGTGAGGAATGTCATGCATAAAGATTGCAAAATGAAGATAAAAGTCAACAGGAGTCTAACGTTCATTGCAGCCGAACTGAATTATAGGAAATAGTGGTTAGATAGGGAAGTATTTATTTGCATTATGTTGTGGTAAGAGTTATGATTTGAATTGAAGTTAATCTGAATTGGTTAGTCTCCTAGCCATTAAAACAGAGACTATTCTTGCTTTACACTACTTTTGTTTATCAAATAATCTGATTCTATAACAATTCCACCTTGTAGCCCTGTCTACAATCGCATTTCATCACATAACAACTTCCCTGTGAAAAGCAGAGACATCTATTGGAATAGAAAAATCAAAGGCTTAGATTTTAAGACTATCTGGGACTAACCAAATTTGAAATATACTGAATTTACAGAGTCTGCATCTTTTCACCTGTGGGAAAAATAGAAAACGTTTAAGCTTCAAAAATATTTCCCACTAACTCTGAATGTAGAAACTATAAGAAAATAAGAAGATGAGAGGGCTTGTAGAAAGAATACTTAATTTGATTTCATTCTCGATATATGATCTATCTGTATAAATTGTTTTCTATTTAAAAGGAAAACAAAGATAGAGAAAAAAAAACAAAGGAACAAAAAAAGAAACTATCCCAATAGACTATACAGGCCGTGAAACAGGTGGCACTATCCAACAAAATGTTTGTTGTCCATATCTTCGATAACATAATTTCCATCAGCATGTTCCTTTCTTGTTTCTTCTAGACCCTTGTAATCCAGCTGAGCTTTTATTTGATGATAACGTGGTAGCTGATGGTGATATTCTTGCACTGATGGTTTTGTACTTCACATTGTCTTGCTTCATGTTGTTCTTTAATTTCCAATAGCCCCCTACAAGTTGAAGAGTAGATGTTTCCTACTCCCATCTTGTATATAAGAGAATAGAAAGTTGAAGAGCATAATGCCTTAGAAGATCTGTAACTTATGAACCATTGTTGACATGTTTAGTAACAATACTCCTCTCCAATATTTTGTCTCGAATGAGATGACAATCAAGCTCAATGTGCTTGGTTTCATGGAAAATAGGATTTGTAGCTATGTGAATGGCTGCCTTGTTATCACAAAAGAAGAAAGTTGCCTGAAGATGCTTAACTTGTAAATCTTTGAACAAAAATCTTAACCAAGTTAGCTCACAACACACATTTGCCATGGCTCTATACTCTTAGATTTCCATGACACCAAAGAAGAACCAAGAAAAACACATATCCTATCACAGTTCTTCTTGTATCTAGATAGGAACCCCAATCTGAATCACTGCAAGCCTTTAATTGCACAGTAAAGTTAGAGGGATATAATAAACCTTGTCCTGGAGCTCTCTTAATCTATCTTGGAACCTTGGGAGTAGCAATGAGATGAGGCATTCTAGGGCTATCCATTTATTGACTCAATAACTGAAGTGAGTATGATATATCTGGCCTGGTTATAGTCAAATAAAACAAGTGCCCAATTAATCTTCTATATGGTGAAAGATCAACAAGAAGTTCTCCTTGATCCTTAGATAATTTGACATTTCAATCTAAAGGAATCTTGGTTGGGGTTGCACCAATCATACCTAAGTGTGTCAATATATCAAGAGCATACTTTCTTTGACATATATGAATGTCTTGTTCTGATCTTGCTACTTCTATCCCAATAAAATATTTTAATAATCCTAAATCTTTGATTTTGAATCTGTCGTGGAGAGAAGACTTGAGGGAGTTAACTATTTGCATACAACTATTAGCCACAATTATATCATCCACATACACTAGGACAACAATGAAAGAAGTTTCAGTTGGTTTTGTAAATAAACTATAATCAGACATAGATTGTGTGAAACCGTGCTAAATAATGAAATTGGAAAGCTTATAGTACCATTGTCTGGATGTTTGTTTCATACCATATAAACTCTTGGCTTGATTAATTGTCCTCTGAATAACCAGGAGGCAGTTCCATGTATATTTCCTTATCTAAATCTCTATGTAAGAAAGCGTTATTGTAACGCCCCGGCCCCAAACAATCACAATCACAATTGACCGGTCGTTACCTTCAAACAAATTGTCAATTGGTACTCACTCTGAACGTGTTGGTCCTTTAAGGTCTTGGGTTTGAGTGGGGGACGCATCCCTGAGGGGAGAAAAAATTGACAATTTGTTTGAAGGTAACGACCGGTCAATTGTGATTGTGATTGTTTGGGCCCGGGACGTTACAATTCTTGTAGAAATTATGCGGAAACATATTCAATATCAAGATTGCTAACAAGTGAAAAATAAATCACATCACATAAAAAGACATAATATTTAAGGTGATTCGATATCAATAGCCTATATCCACAGATAAGGAGATAAATTTACTATATCATAATTATACGAGAGTACAAGAGATCACTCACCAAACCTGGTATTCTACCCGATACCCAATATTAGAGAGCTCTAAAACTATTCTCCGTTTCACTTGTTCAATCCTGTAGAGCTCTGAAACTATTCTCCGTTTCACTTGCTCAATTTCAAAGAGCCCTGAAACTATTCTCCGTTTCACCTGCTCAATCTCCACCTTGACGAGTATTCCATCTACAGAACAACGATTTAAAGATCAAGTCACATGAACAGTGTCATATGAACAGTATCTGATGAACAGTAACATGGGTGAACAGTACTCGCATGAACAGTAGACATCCGTGAACAATACCGCATACAATCATGAAAACTCCACCAAAATTATTATGTGAGAATCACTCCATCTGCAACTTGTAATTCTTGTAACCCATCTCTTTTGTGTATACACAGTCTCGAAAATTCATCTTCTCCCAATTCACAACCTAGAGCTCTGATACCATTTGTAGAAATTATTCAGAAACATATTCAATATCAAGATTGCTAACAAGGGAAAAATAAATCACATCATACAAAGAGACACAATATTTAACATGGTTCAGCATCAATAGCTTACATCCACTGATGAGGAAATAAATCTACTAGATCATAATTATACGAGAGTACAAGAGATCACACACCAAATCTGGTCTTCTACCCGATATCCAATATTGGAGAGCCCTGAAGCTATTCCCTGTTTCACATGCTCAATCCCGGAGAGCCTTGAAACTATTCCTCGTTTCACCTGCTCCATCCCGGTATCGTTTACATCTCTTTCTTCACTCTTTTTCCACATCCTTGCCCATACAAGGATGTTTATGCCCTATGTCTAGTCTCTCTCTCAAATCTCTCTCATACCAGAATTGATTTTCAACCCCTATATTTATAGGTCTATGTAGGGATCTTCTAATTCTTATAGAAGTAGAACTCTTATTTATTAAACAACTCTATTTTCCTATTTCTTCTACTTTTCCTATGTTTTATAGAATTCAACTTGAATTAGGAAACGAGCCACAATCCCAACAATTCTGTCACGTGAAGAATCCTCAAAGTGGCTTGCCATCAGGTTTATTTGTTGTGCATTATACATGTTGCTCTCTGTTGTCATTGTTGGTCGGGTACCTGATCACATAGTGTATCCTGACACTCCCATGCCCTCTGCATTTGCAAGCTATGGGATCCAATGGGCAGTAGTATGAGTAATAATTTTGCTAAAACCTATGCTGATAATTTTAAGCTTCATTTTGAAAAAGAAATTTACTAATTGATGGGCGTTCAGCCTTATGTGCTGTTATCTATCCACATCTAAAAGCAGTTACATGCTTGTATATTTTAACATATCATGTACACCATGCTGCATCCAAATCCCAAAACATGATATTCTTTGCAAATCCGCTTTCTCCCATTCTTTCTTCATTTAGTTGGTGTTTTGAATGGATCTTCCACACTTGGCAGGAATGGTGAGTTGAGTATCCATGCAATCAGATATTTGTGATCAAATGATGGCCGGACACATTATACAACTGTATAATGCAAGCCAAAGTGTTGTTCTTTAATGCTGTTTAAGGATTAATATCTTTTCTTTTCTTTTCTTTTCTTTTCTTTTTTTAAGGATATTAACTAGGAACATGAGTTCACTTGTTAGATATTTTAGTTTTTCATAATCTTTAGCAGATAAGCTGGCTCTAAATTTATTAATATTTTCATAATATTTTAGCTAAGATATGGTTATAATTAATATCTTTGAAGCCAAGACATGGTTAACTGAACCCCACTTTCATAATATTTTCTTAATTACAAATTCATTCCTATAAATTATTGTAAAAAACATTTATATAAATTTTGCTTTTTAATTTTATTCAAACCTTGGTTTGATATTGTTTGAAGATTTTTTAAAAATAAATAAAAATTGATTTTCAACTTAAAAAGAAGTATTGTAATCGAATATATCAGATTACAAACAAAAATAAAATGATAAGTCCATAATTAATGTTCAACAAGATTTTTTTTATTTATCTTTTTATAAAAGAGAAAAAATGAGAAATTTTATAAAAAGACATAGAAAAGACATGATTTATTGCAGAAAGATACCATAATAAAATTTTGGACTACTTGAAGTTCTTGCAACAAATATTTTACACAGAAAAGATTTAGAGAACTAGCTCGTTTAGCCGTTTTACTCAGCCACCTCCAAGTCCAAGGTCTCCCCGTTTCCTCAGTCAACTTCCAAAACAAATTTAAATTTAAATTTATTATTACTTTACATGGAAATCAAAAGACATAAATTTAATATTTAATAATTTAATGTATTAGAAATTGGTTTATGTAAAAATAACATGTTTTTTCTTAGGTAGAGTTTTTTGATTAACTATAATTCGTATGTGGAAAATAGAAGGAAAAAAATGGTTTTGTTCATACCACCTTAGCAGCTCTTTTCATTATTAAATTAAAAAAATAAATACTATTAAATAATGTATAAAATTAAGTTAAAAAATTAAGTCATAATAGCCTGAGTTATATATATATTGATGGTATATTCTTCTTTTTACTGATCTCTAAAAGTCTTTCAAAGTCTATGTAAAAGTAGTATTATGCAGGAGTAATGGGGTGTATATATGAAGAAAATCTTTGTTTTATTTTTTCTTTAAGAAAATCAATCCCTTAGATTTTGCAGCAAAGAGCTGTAATGTGTGAGTAATGTCAGTGGTATGATGGTATAAGGAACTCACCGAAAGTGTGGTTCTTCCTGTTACATTATGTCGAGATTATTGAATCTAATCTTTTGATTTGAGTATCTTCTTTTTCTTAACAAATTTTAGGAGGCATTAGAATTAGCAGACTGATAACACAATTACGAGGAGGCACAAAAGAAAAGGAGATCAGCTTTCAATAACTGCCAGCCAGATGATGTATAATTTGATGTACACTATTTACTTGTTGAATGAGTTCAATAGGATCTCAAAGTTAGAAAAATGTCCAATATTCTAACTCATTATCCAGAAGCCTAGCAGAGATAAGCCTAAATATCTCATGGCCAGTTCCTCAGTAGAGAAAAAAAGGGGCGCTCAGTAGCCTCAGTAACAAAAAATATTAACAAAATAATCCAGTAGAGCAGCAGCATGGTTCAATTAATTCAACCATAATTCCAAACACCAGCAAGACAGTTGTTATATTTGCGCAATCGTCTTCAGAATCCAGTAGGAAGACAGCCACTGCAGCAAGAGTAGTTTTCAATCCACAATTGTCTTCAACACAACTATATACTTGAAGAATTAAGAGAGTACTGAAAGTATAAGACTGCAGCACAGGCCAGAAATCCAATAGCTATAACCAATGCCAGAATGAACCTCGAACATGCAGATCACCGGTTAAGAACTTAAAGAATTGCAGATAAAAGGAAATCCTCCCATAACAAGATAAAGGAAATACATTCAGCCATACCTCAATCACATCTTTTATTATTGCAGAATATCATCAGGCTTCCAAACATTAGTACAAGTTACATATCACCGATAAATTTCTGAAAAGGTCAAAAGCAAACAAAGAATTTCGTAACTAGTTCTTTCTATTGAGAAAATCCACAGTCCAAGATAGAAATTCTACCTCCAAGGAAAAAGAAACATTTGTGCATGAGTAGTCATTATAAGCTTGCTAATACAATACTCCTACTTCTGGGTACAGAAAAAACTGACTTAGAAATTGATCAAAATTGAAATATGCCTGAAGGATATTGGAAACCAACCATCCATTTTGTTTAATTTTGGCTTTTTTTCCTCGAAACTAATTTTCTAGACAAAAAATTTATAAATGTCAGAAATCACTCCTTTAACTTATTGTTATTATTGTATTTTTACCATAAGGATCACTTAGGGTGAACAATAGGACAATCATATTGTAAACGTTATAATTTATTCAAAATAGGGTGAACAATAGGACAGCCATATGAAACTAGATTCATGGTATGCAGCTATCAGAATTGATTTTGTCCCAAAATGGTGCTTTTTTGTACTGAAGTGCAACCTTCCACTCTGCACATTTAGGGATCTATAAAGCAATCTTGTACATCCTGTTGTAAACTCAGTTTTTTTCTGTGCTAAAGTAAACAGCAAAAAGGAGAGAAACATTTCATTCAATGAATTGCATTGTAACTGAGGACACAGAACAAGGGTAGACCTTATTTTAGAGTACTTTATTTAAAACTCAGTTAATTAAAGATTGAGTTGCTAAAAGGTGGATGATGTGTTGAAAAGTCTGTCTGTACAGCAAAATTTGGAACTGTATGAGAAAGAAAACGAAGGCTCCTACAGGCTTTCTATTGCATGCCATTGTCGTCCTGGATATATTACGCTCCTCGTAGTCCATAAACCTTAGCTTCTCAACTGACACAAAATGTAACATCCATGTGAGGGCAGAAAACTGCAGACAATTCTATTCAAGCAGAAAACTGCAGAAAATTCTGTTAAAGCAGAACAAACTGCAAGAAAAACAGAGAATGCAGAGACAGAGCAGAAAACTTTGTTAATGCAGAAAACTGCAGTTCATAATCAGAAAACTCCAGGTCTGCACCT
>JANKKB010028740.1:0-16476 GCA_026225775.1 Bursera palmeri | reverse complement strand
CCTTCAATTAACAATTACAAACAAAATAAAATAAGGACAAACTTGAAATTTCTACGGTGGAGCGCCGCGGCGGTGACATAGGGCGCTGTGGCGCTCGGCTACTACCTCGTGAGCGCCGTGGCGGTGGCTTGCGAGCGATGCGGCGCTCAGTCACTGACTTGTGAGGAATTTTACCTCGGATGAGCACCATGGCGGTGGAAGGTGAGCAATGCGGCGCTCAGTCACTGACTTGTGAGGAATTTTGCCTCGGATGAGCGCCGTGGCGGTGAAACGGAGCTTGGACTTGATTGGACCGAAATTGAAGGGTGGTCGGATTCGGATCATTTACTATGGATGATATTTGACCATCACACAATTTAAAAAATTATTTGACCATCACACAATTTAAAATTTTTAAATTGTATTTTAATTTAACCAAATTTTTATTAGTTAATGTGGATTAAATAACTTAAAATTTAGTTGAATTAGAAATATAAAAAAAAAATTGCAAAAACCATATGACGCATTAATATAAACACATCTACTAATGATTTTTTGTAATCAAAATTTTAAAAAAATATATTGATTTTTATAATTTTCTATTAATTAAGAATTGATTTAGTGAATTTGATTGGTTAATTGATATGATTTTCAAAATGACAAAGATGGATTTGGCACAAATTTAAGTTTCAAAATTAAAGTAAATGGTTTACTTTGTGCAATGGGTGTAAAAAATAATGTTTTTTGGTTCAAATAACAAAAGGGTGCGTGCATGTAAACCTAAAAAATATCTCGAAATACCCCTCTTTTACTCACCGGAAAGTCTATTTATACCTAAGATTTTACTTTGTACACCCATATTCTAAATTCACTATAAATAACCAAAAAGGCTTGTGAATGAGATACCGTCAAGACAATTAGATATCAAAATTACCTTTTGTTCTCATGGCCAATTTAGAAGACATGGATAGAGAATGCTTAAGCATATGAGCATAGGAATATTCATGAGATTTGATTAAAAGCGAAGAACAATGAAAATAAATCTCTTGCAGCTAAATCCTTAATGATAGAAGGTGAATGATTTTTGCCAAAACTCATGGCTAAGAGATGTAAAATTACAAAGAATTTTGAAAAAGCTGGCGTCAGTTTTGTCTATCAGTTTTATGTAGAAAACAAATTCCATCAAAATCTCATTTCCTCTCTTATGATCAATTGACATATTCAAATATCGATATGGAATTGACACCCTTAAGTCATTGATTCCTTCAAACTGGTTATCCTGCATCATGCATGCAGCAGCAAACAATTGGCCAGAGTGCTTGAAATTTCTCCAAAACAATTTATTATGAAAATGTGGGTTTCGAATTGATTACAGATCTAGCTTTCTTCTCCAGGCAATTGCTCTGGTGAAGAATTGTAAGCCAAGTTAAAATATATGGGTACATAAAAAATGTTTCTTTTCAGAAGATCAATAATATTATTGAAACTATAATTACTATTGTTGTTTATTGTAGTGTATATGGTGATTGATTTCGGAATATTATTGAATTACAATCAAGTTCAATAATAGGTGAATATATCCTTGAGAAAGAAATTAACCTCAAATAATATATGGGTACATAAAAAATGTTTCTTTTCAGAAGATCAATTATATTATGAACCTATAATTACTATTGTTGTTTATTGTTGGATTTTGTAGTGTATATGGTGATTGATTTCGGAATATTATTGAATTACAATCGAGTTCAATAATACGTGAATATATCCTTGAGAAAGAAATTAACCTCAAATTAATTCTATTCTTTAGCATGTATGCACTTATCCTCCAGTTATGTTAGTCTATGAGTAAGTCATTTCTTTTGATTTTTTACAATGCATACATCACAATTACCAGTCTTCTAACATAACTCATATAAGTAATAGTTTTGCTCGCTAAAAATCATCCACCTTTTTTCCAAGTAACAATAATGTTTCTACTTCGTCTCTCTTCTCTTGGCATTTCTTTTCACTTGCCATCCAAATGTTTTTGCAAACCTTTCATGTTTTCTTGTGGTAAAGATGTTCCCAAGTGCCAATCAACGTTGGAATCTCCCTTCAAATTCATTGTTTGAGAGAACTATGCTTGTAATTACAAAATTTGACAGCTTCCCATATTCCATATCTATGCCTTTGTTACTCAATGTTAGTGAGTAATCAAAAGGACCATAGTAGGTACAAAAGGAATAACCAGATGGAAATGGTCCATCTTGCATATAAGTTAGCTGACTTGCATTGATACCTTTCATTGCTTTCCAATCTCGAAAGTATTTTGATGGAAGATTACCTGTAAATTTGTTATTAGAGAGATCGATGATGCGTAGTTCAGAAAATCTAATATCTGTTTTAGGTTCCTTTATTACTCCATGAAACTTGTTTCCTTGGCAAGATGAGAACTTTTAATTTTGGTAGATTTCCCAACCAAGAAGGAAAAATATCATTTATTTGGTTGCTTCCAAAATTAATAAACACTAGTTTCGAACAATTGGCAAGTGTTCTTGGGATTCTCCCGTGCAGTAGATTGAGGCTTAAGTCGATCATTCTCATTTTTGTTTCCTTCATGAAGGTTTGAGGAATGGTTCCTCGAAATCTGTTACGTTGCAATTTTAAAATTGATAATTCATTATTAAAATTACCCAAGCATTGTGGAAGCTCGCCGCTTAAGTTATTGTAGGATAAATGAAGGGTATGAACACCATTCAAACTGCATGTCCCCAATGGAATTGTGCCTGTTAGCTGATTGTCTGCAACTAGATAAGAATTAGGATGATGGGTCGCCTATGATTCCACAAATATCAAGGCAATTCCTATGAATGCGTGGTAGACAAGCCTTTTATCTTCTACTTATGATTTTAGGAACCACCTGACGAATAATATTTTCTACATTTCTACTCTCTCGTAGTCTTAAAAATATATTTGTTTGTTGAGTAATACTACTCATCTTAACATTTTATCCCAAATTATGTAAATTTCTACTCTCGTACTCTTAAAAATATATTTGTTTGTTGAGTAATATTACTCCTCTTAAAATTTTATCCCAAATTATGTGTAAGCACTTAAAAAACGATTGCCAAGTGAATTGTGTGAGATATAATCACATTATTTGATAACTATGATTTCGGATGAGTATCATTACTTTATATAAGGAGTAAAAAAAAATGTCTTATATCCCCATTGACGTATTAATTGATATAGTGTTAATTAAATAGACATGGTATGATGGGATCGATAATGTAACAACATGTCATTAGACAAATTATTTAGGATGAAATTTGGGGGAATTTTAAAAAACAGTCAAGTTTAAGGTGTCTTACTAACAAATTGTAAGTCTTATAAACTCTTTACTTTTATAACCAACATCAATTGATTTGACTAAAATACCCTCATTTTGAAAACAAAGAACAGAAAAACCCTCTCCACAAAACACCTCGCTCAAGGTCATCCACGGATGTCGTCCTTAAGGTCGTTGCCGGAGATTGTAAACGAACGGTTGCGGCAAAGGAAGGCAATTGAAGGGTCACTCAATAGTTAAGGGTTCATATTTGAGAGTAGTAAACTCGCTTATTTTTTAATTTGGTTAGGTTTTATCGCATATGTTGTTTTTGTATTTGATTTAGGATTAGAGTTTAGAATTGATGAATATATTGGAGTTGTTGTGGTGTTTTGGAGCAATATGTTGCATAATTTGATAGGGATTAGATATGGAGGTGGTATGTGGTATGTTGTTCATGGGAATGAAACGGGAGGTTGAAGATGAAGACTGTGGGTTTTTGAATCAAGCGACGGACTAACGATCTTTCTTGGGAAAAATAGTATTACTCATTTTTCAATTATTAACCTACCTTAGAAAAGTAGCATATTCACGTGACAAAAAATTGTAATACATAACAATAATAATAATAATACTGAACTTTTTAAATACCCGACTCCGATTCTTACAATGTTAAGCTTCTTCAAGACCCGAACTTCGATTTTGGACAAGATTCTATTGGGCTTTAGGCCCATAAATTACTGTTCAAAGCGGCCCAATTGTTGGGATAAGCGGCAGAAGTATAACAGAAACCAATTCTGCCGTTTAATAGAACCAGAAGTAAGCAGGAGATACCAACAAAGAAGAAAGAAGCAGTGAAGAAGAAAAAGAAACAAGCCTTTACCCCAGACCGAGCTGGCAGGAAAAGCTGCGTCAAGCTAGGTCCGAAAAGATTTATTTCTTCATTTCTTTTTTTTCTTTTTTGTAAGTGGATTATAAATGAAAAAAATTTCATTTCCATGAATTGATACCTTGTTGGATGTTTAAGAGTTCCGGGATTGAGATTTTGCCAATAAAAATCAAGCTTTTGTAATCCAATGACGGCTAAATACTGTTTTTGTAGTCTAAAAGTTGTGTTGTTATGTTTGTTGCTGGAAGGGAGAATGTGGAGCTGATATAGGGAAGCTTAAGCAATTTGAGGAGTTATTTTGGTGTTTTTAAGCTGAAAATCAGGGCTTGTTATTGTTTAGAATGTTAGTTTATTCTCGGACTGAAATGGGTTTATTGTGATTAATCGTGAATATGTTACTTTCTTTGAGAGTGTCTAGAAGAGTATAGTAGGGTTTATTAATGGTTCAAAATTTTATGAATTTGTTCTTAAATGAATGATTAGAACTATTTGCATGATGATTATTGTGGATTCTTTTATTCGTACTTTTTTGTTTTTTTAATTGATATAAGGGTTTTTGATATTTTGTATTTTCCAATGCTTACTGGTGGATTACTCATAACTGAGACTCGGATTGTGGTTGGTGGATTACTCATATTTAACATTTCGGTTTTTGAGATTTTTTTTCAATCAATTGTGTGTAATTGATGGTTTGGTAAACCTTGGGGAGGGGTGGATGATTTTTTTACCAAATCATGTTTAAGAAATTTAAAATTACTGTAAATTTTGAAAAATTTTGTGTTGTATTTTGTATCAGTTTTAAAGGTCTCTTTTTGAGACTTTGACCATCAGTTCAGAGCCTACGTATGTGATGTTATTTATGGATTTGCCTTAAGATTCTCCTTTCACTCTCTCTAAAGCATTTTCAAACTATAGTAAGTTTCATTCTATTGGAACTACTTAATTACAAACGATATCTGCATTTTTCACTAGTATTCATTTTAATTATTTCTATTTTTCCTAGGTTCATTTTATGTGGGATCAGGATCAGTGAAGAATGAGCTGCATTCAGGCTACAAGTTTATGCAAGCCTGGTGTAATTCTTCCAGGTAGAGCCCGATTACAACAAATACCTTGTACAACACATCGATCTTTATTGACACTACCATACAAGCAATTTATGCCTCGGTTGAAATCCCGGCAACATAGCACAATTGTTTGCTTGTTTGGAGGTAAAGACAAGTCTGAGGATGGGGTAAGAATGATACCCTTTTAATGTATGGTTTTGTAGTCGATGGTTTGTTGGTGTTTGTGAGTGCCTATAACATGTTTGATGAAAGTTCATGTTAAGATGGAATGTATTTTAGTTTCCTGTTTAGTTCATGCCTATGGGCTAAATCAATTTTCAACTCGACTCAATGAGCCTTTCATTCTTAACTATGTGGAGTTAGCAGCCATTAGGGGTTATTAGAGTGGTCAGGGCTTCTGCTTTCCTTTGTATACAAAAGTCTGTAAAGCACTTTTTTTTTTCCATGATAAAAAACATAAAAATAATGTAATATAAATTTTAGTATTCTCTTTATTAGCTTAAGCTCTATAGCGATTAACTTTGAGGGCAAGCTGGCGTTGTATCAATTTTTCATTATTCTGGATGAGATATGTGTTTCATTTAAAGTTGTCAAATGCTGCATGTTGATGTTTTTTAGCTGAGCTTCGTTTTAGAGGAATCTATTTTCACTCTCTTCGTGTTGTCCTTTACCTTTGTGAGTTCTCTTTTCCCGCCATTGCAAGAGTGGCAAATTTACAAAAATTTTATAATCCATTATTTTATAGAAGTATTTGCAAAGGGCCATAATACCGGAGCCAATATTTTGTTTTGGAAACATATACTATACAGTCCTTGACCCTATCATATGAGCTAAGAAGGTTGGAGTGCGAGGTGCTTATATATTTGGAGAAAATTATCTTTTGTGTGTGATTGGTAATGTTATGCTTATCTGACAACTTTTTTTTCTTTAGAAATCTCCATGGGATGCTTTCGGTAAAGCTATGGGAAACCTTGGCAAGGGACAGTCAATTGAGGAAGTGCTTCGACAGCAGATGGAGAAGAAAGAATACTATGATGGAAGTGGTGGCAAAGCTCCGCCACCTGGTGGTGGCAGTGGTGGTGGGGATGGTTTTGGAGAATCAGAGGACGAAGGCTTTGCTGGGATTGTGGATGAAACTATACAAGTGATATTAGCAACACTTGGCATTATATTTTTCGTAAGATGATTTCTTTTTCTTCTATTTTTCTCTAGTGGTGACTTTACTAATTAAGAAATGGTGCAATTTGTTCATATTTATTGACATTTCTCCCTTAATTGTTTCATTCAGTATATTTACATCATTACTGGTGAGGAGCTGATACGTTTAGTGAAGGACTACCTAAAGTATCTCTTTGGAGGAGGCAAGAGTGTTCGTTTAAAAAATGCAATGTATGTGACGGGAAGGTTATTTCAAAGGGTACAGAGGAAGAAGGTGGTTCCGCCTGAGAATTGGTTGGAAGAGGCAATTATCAGAACTCCAACATGGTATGATGCCCCTGAGAAGTATATCCAACCGCATAGGTCTTCCATGGAATCAGAAGAAGACAGCCAACAGCCGTGGTCATCCATGGAAGAAGATGGCCAACCGCAGTGGTCTTCCATGGAATCACAAGAAGACGAGGACTAATCCAATATTTCCTACCAATCATCTTTCCCTTTCCAGCTTTGAATTATTTCTCTCCATTATCTTTGCAGATTGTGCTCCTTCGAGGTAAAACTAGCGTTAATCATCTTTTTTGGCTTGTTGAGATGGTGATAAAGATCAATTTTGAGATCATATTGTTAGCTCAAAAACAATTTTTGTATAGTGATTTAAACTTAAATCGCCGTAGTTTGCCAAATTAGCAGGCTTATTCCCTTGATTATTTGCATGGAATTATAATCCAAGCAATTGAATGATGTTCAAAATTAATGGATACATTAGCCCCAAAGTTCTATTCTCAACATGATCCATTAGTCTTTTAAAAAATTCCAACAAATTGCAAATATCCAGAGTCAAACTCTATCCACAAGAAGTTTGAGTCAAACTCGTAAAATAAACTACAAGGGCATGCCTTCAATTACCTTAAACAGTCCTCCAACCAATCTAAACAATGGACAGTCCAAGATGAAAATGTTAAAAAAGATGTAACCATTGAGAAAGGTCATTTCAATTATATTCTACTGCAGAAACAAATCGATGCATATGATTTTCTGATGCCAATTCCAGAAAATTTAGGGTCACAAATCAATCTACAAGGAAAACAGCTTGAAACCAGAACATCTGCAAATTTCCCCGCATGAAATGCAATCAAACCAGAGAATGGATATAACATTTTCCAAAAGGGCTGTTGGACAAAACCGGTATCCTGTACCTCTTGTAATTGTCCAAAATTGAAAGGACTTTTGTATGACCCTTTTTACTATTTAAGCAAAATATCCTAAGCAGCGAATATTGGAAGAAAACCAGAGCTTTTCCAGTTTATACAAAGGTGCTGCTAGCAAGATGACATTTGTTTACACCCTCTTTGGCTTTTTCTTGGAACCTCCATCCTTTTTATCTCCATCTGCAGCCTTTTTCTTGTCCTTCCTCTCTCTCTTCTTTAGAGCAGCCATGTGAGCCTTGAGAAGAGTAGCATAAGAAGCTTGAAAGCGCTGGTGATCCTTTGGCCCAACCTATTCAACAAAACACAGCTTGGCAGTTAGCCACAATTCGACATCCACCAAGAAGCATTAAGAAAAAAATAGAGCAGAGGGAAGGAAACAATAAAAATACATCATAGAATCACGTCCTACAATGATAATGCTTGTCTAGGAAAAGAACTAAGAATCAGTTCTCATATTATTACATTTATAATTAATACAGAGCACAATGTTGATCCTTGATTCTTGTCAAGTCCCTAAAATCCACGGTAGTTAATAAATCTTCCTATTAGGATAAAATGCAAGAAAGAGTTTCAAAGATCGTCCCTAGCTGAGAACCGTTCTTCTATGACTGGTAGTAGTACCCTATCTTTATTGACTCGCTCTAATATCTAAAAGTCTCGATTCAGCTTAAAAGTAGAAAATGAACAAGTAAAAGTGTAAAATTAAATTGTTAGAAATTGCATTGAGTATTGAAAGACCGGCAAGTTGGCTGCGAGCGACCAGACACAACTATTTTTCTCAATTACTTTAGAATTTAGACACCAAAGGAAAAAAAAAAAAAAAAAAAGCTAAANAAGGAAAAAAAAAAAAAAAAAAAAGCTAAATGTTTTATCACCGGTGAAGAGGTGTAGAGGAACAAGAAAGAGGATACACATAGACAAAATTAGAAACCCTTCTTCCAAGAGTAAATAAAAATTCCATTTTGAAATTTCAAAATATTTTAGCATAGAGAAAATACTCCAATCCTTCCTGCTCGTTTCCTATTGTGATGACACAACTTTGGGTTGTTTGAATGACAGCCGAATTTTCCATTTTACTAAACATCCCACAAAAGATTCATATGTAACACCATTCTGAAGCAGAGATTCACACCGCCAAGATCTATTTAGGATACAATTAAATTTGTTGTAGGCAAACAGAATAAATGAAAAGGGCATGCCCCATTTTCCTAAGCCAGTGTGCAGGAGGAAAAGGGAAATGGGACATGAGACCCTAAAATTTATGTCCTTTGGGAACTCGATATTCCAAATGCTTTGTTATGTTTAGGAAGGACAATTTCACTCATGACACATGGCTTCCAACAGGTAGGAGCAGCACATCCTCACCATACCTTGACTACATCTTACTTTCAAATGGATTCTAAACTCAATGAAGAAAATTCCTCAAAACCATGGTTTGTCAAGTTAGAACACCTACACATTTAAGTAGCTCCAAGAGAGACATATCAGGTACTCATTACATTGTGTACAATTTAACATTAGTTCAACCTTAAAATCCAAGAATCATCAATAACTCAACTAAATCTTGTACGACATTCCAGTCACGAGGACTTAGAGCTGAAAATCAGCAGCATGGTTTTCCACATTTTTATTTTGAAAACATTATGTATCATTATCCCTTCAAATTGCAACTTCATTAAATATTCTAAATAAGCAATCTTGAACATCAACTAGTAACCCAAAACCCTTTCAAAAATGCTATCCAAAAGTATGATTAACAATGTAGTCCCCATTAAAACCATCATAGCCTGTCATTTCTTCCAAATAAAGAATAACTAGCCTTCTTGGGGGAAAAAGAGTTCAAAGCAAACAAAGCATTGAAACAGGAGGAAAAGTTGTGCTCTTAATCAAATAAAACCTCAAATTCTGATAACAAACTTAGTTCCCCTTACTATTACTTCTTATGCAACCTAGGTCCCAAATTTCTGTTAGCCAAAAATAATAAATTAGAAAAAAAAAATTGCTCCATCTGCTCCTTAGGTCCCTCCTAATCACAATCCACCGTCTGACAACCCCTCTCTTCACCTATATGCCAGCATATAAAGACCACAGAGCCCAGATTGAATTGTAATGCGAGGCATGACTAGATAAGCCACCACATATGGACTAATAACTTATTAGAGCCTTTAATATCCATGAGAAGTTAAATATCATTAAGGTGACCTTAAGTACATCAACATTGAATCTCAATTTGAAGATTATCCCCCATTATTTCTGATATACATATATTTTAAACACCCTTTAGACCATAATTCACTATTCATGCCATAAATACAGTATGAAGACCAGCTCCACATGTCACTACCAATTAGCTACCATAAACATTAAACTCAGGCAATTTCCATGAATGACATTAAGTGCAAATCTCGATCCATCTGGCAAATTACTTTGGTTGCAATTATTTGAAATCTCTTTAAAACAACCAATTAGAGGTTATTCCTGCTAGCTTTTATGAATTCGTAAAGCAAGGTCTAACTTAACTCATTTTCATTTTTCACTTTACAAGTTGCATTCAACAATTGATTAATAAATCAAAACAACAAATAAACATTTAAGCAATTATGCTATATTAGATTCTAAATATTGCATTGTGCTTTGAAATAGACTCGTTCCGTACAATAAAATCATGTACAAGCACTCCCTTACACATTTTCTAGTGGCCAAAAAAAAGTAATGCTTTAAGCAAACCAATGAAAAATGGCATAACACATCATTCACACACCATCACTAAAAAAGTCCTATCATTTATGTATTTATGTTTTCCTTCATCTATCCTAAACACCAGTATTTATTAATTGATGCATGCACACATGGTAAGGCACAAATCTATCATACCCAAAACTCTCTCAACTCCATCAAACAAAAGAAGTTCATAAAATATAGATGAAAGAGTTTAAAGAGAAAAGAGAAATACCGTGGTAGAAATCTTGCGATTGCCATCAGTTGCGCGGATGAGGCATTTATACTCAATGGATTCCTTAGAAGTTTTCATTTTATTCCTTTCAACCTTAGACTTCATTGATGCTTAAAACACACAAGAAAATCAATCAAACTTTCAATATATACATATAACAAGCACAAAAGCTCATATTTTGATGACCCAGATCAACAAAATTCAACAAAAATGAAATATAAATAAAGAAAAATGCACCTACATCTCTTGAAAGTTACCCAAACAGAGCCCTTCTCTCTGTTGCGCTCGAACATGCTAGTCAACTCATTGAGAAATGGATCCGGTTGCAGAAAACCCTTCAAAATCAAACCAGAAAAATCAATAACCACGAAGCATTTAAGAAATATAAACAAGCCAGATGAAGAAAACCAACAAACACAACCAAGCAATCCCCAGTTACCTTATTGCATAATTACACATATACCTATATTATGATTTTCAATTGGCAATTTAATTCTTTGGTTTTCAGTTTAGAAAGAACCTGATAAAGATTGGAAAAACGAAAAAAAAAGAAAGAAAGAAAGAAAGAAAGATGATAATAACTTATGAGAACGAATGTATGTACAAGTGTCAACAATCAGACATTGATAGATGGAGAACAAAAACACTTAGAAATGCTCAAACTTTAATCTCTACAATGGAGAGTAATTGACAGTTACCATAACGAAGACTGTGATAGAGATCTACTTTCACGCGAACTCTCCTTCTTTATGTTTCTAAAGCGCTCTTTTTCTCTTGCAGAGAACGCAGACGAGTGAGGGAGCTGAGTTTTATTGGTAATTGAAAATGGGAGGAATGGTGCTGTAATTATGTACACGTCAGCACTATGTTACTGGTCCTTACATTAGTGGAAATTATAGTTCGTAAACTGCCTTCATTTCATGAGTATATTGATGATACTTGCGTGATTAGAGCTATAATATTAATAGGGTTTTGCAATTCTTTTTAATTCTTTTTTAAATTTAATTTCAATTATATTATCGAATTACAATAGGTATGGTTGATTTTTATATTAAAAAAATTAATAAAAAGGAAATTATAAGATTCACTAATGTTATCAATTAATTATTATTAGGAGATTTGTAAAAATAATCAAACTCGAGAAGGTGAAATAAAAAATTATTAAAAATTTAAAAATTTTATTTTATCTAATCAAATCGTTGGTATGTTACATAAGTAGATATTGACTTGATAAGCTGTTACGAGTCAACGAACTAGTTAAAGATAATAAATTATTAACCATTTACGAGCCAACGGATTAATCGAAAACAATAGACCATTGTACTATAAACAAATATCTATAGGTCTAATGGTCCAACGATTTTACTAGACAAATCAAAATTTTTAAATTTTTAATTATTTTTCATCTCACCACCTAAATTTGGTTAATTTAATTATTTTACAGATACTGAGTATTATTCTAACCCCTCCCTTACTTCAATTTCCAGATTGTATCTAATTTTGTTGTCTTCATATAAAATTGGTGGGCTGAAAAGATAATTTATTAATTTTATTCTCTAATATCAAAATTGTAGGAAATACAACTTTACTTTAATAATAAGACTAAATATACAAAATTCAAATGATATCGGGTGTAAACTAGTTTTCAGTCTGCTGAATCTGAATGACAGCATCAAAGCTGAACTTTTCATCCGGTTCGAACAAGTCTTCAAGATCTTCAAAGCTCTGCTCAACCCTCAAGTCTTTACTGACTTCTAGATTTTCCTGTGACAATGTAAAAGAAATAACAGATAGATCAGGATTACATATATCCTCCATTTGAGTGATTGCAAACAACGCCATGCAGGGCAGCTTGATCCCAAAGGAGAATGAGATAACTGTAAAGGCTCCTTTCTTTATGGCTTTGAAATGCCAATATGTAAAATAGAATCTATAACATATTAACTAGTGGCTGAATTTGTAATCTATTATACAGCATGCATAAACAATAACTTAAAAAGTGTTTGAACCGCCAAAATATAGTCTATTAAACTTCACCTTTTCGATGTATTCAGCTACTGTAGAGTTGATAACTTTCTTGATAACTTCCTTATAGACTTTAGTAGGTCCGAGGACTTCTAACAATATGTCCCGAGGTATCTGCTTGGCACAACAAAACAAATGAAAAACCCATAAGCCTATCTCTGGTCAATGATGCCAAAATTAGTATGTGCTATGCCCGCAGTACATGTCAACATATCTGTGCCTATACAAATACATATTAATAACTACATGTTGATGCACTTATCAGTATGCATCAGTATATAGCCGGAAAAGAGCCCAAAATCCGGCAGATCGATATCATTCTTTTTCTGCTTTTATTTTTAGGAGTTTTTACTCTCCTTCCAATGTTTTTATGGTTTTTAAACCCAAATTCTGAGGCTGAGCTAAAAGAACAAATGAATAATGCAGTGCTGCAGAACAACCAAAATAACAGTTTCCTGTCTTTATCTACAGACAAAGATTCTTATGCTTTAGAAATATGCATTCTCATTGCCTGGTGAGCATAAGTATGATTTTAACTAAATATAAGCCCCTCATAAGAGCAGGAATGCAGTACAATATTGCAAATAAGAGGTTGCTAACCATTTAACTTTTCAAGCTATTTGATCATTATGATGCACTACTTATGCATCTTTGCTCTGAAAAGCACCAACTTTCTTTTCCAATTCAATTTACTAATCTTCCTTGTCAGGCCGAGAAGGGAACAAAAAAGGGAAACAATCACCACTGTCACAAAGTCGATAAATTAATTACAACAGAGCAACAGGAAATAGAGACTTACATTTGGTGTTTTTCCTGAGTGTCCAATTTTTTCATGAGATGGATAACAGCATATGGAAGAAATCAGAGAAAAGTATTTAGTCACTCATTAAAGGAGAAAGATTATATATATATATATATATATATATATATATACAGTGATAAAATACATTCATATGAAGATAGTAATAGTTTACATCCGCAGAAGAACCAGTATATGATCTCGCAATCCCATCGACAACAATTTTGTAACAAACAGTATCCAATTCATGGTAATCCAGCATTTAACTATTGATATGTGCAGGTCTAGTTTATTTATTTATTTATTCACATATCTTAATTATTGAGCTTCAAAAAGAAATCATTAAACTTAACGCATTCTCATTAGATTATCAATGTATATTATAAGAGAAATTATTATGATATTCATTTTCCCATGGTGAATTCTCAACTGATGAAAACCGAAAAGGTAAGCATTAGCTTTCTCATTTCATCTTACCAGGTTTTCTATAACCACACTATCTTCAAAAATGGAAGTTTACGAGAGTAGTAATAATGGACAACAGTGTCTTCTATCATGTATAAAGCCGTTAAAGATTTTTCATTACTGTTAAAAAAAAATAATAATAATAAACCTATTAAGCTACAAGCCTCCAAACCTTAATGATACAAACATGAGACGAAGTACAAATGAACTAACCATTATAAATGGGGAAAAAAATTAGCAAGGATAATTTGTGAAATTGTCAGTACCAATGATGGCATTAAGTTTACCATATATGGTCGAACACCATCTTAATGTATGTTAGTGCAACGATGAAAACAGAAGATATGCACATTCACTTGGCTGCAAGCAGTGTCATTAGTGTATATTAAGCACTGCTTCCATTGATCAAGAAAGATTAACCAGTCAAAACTTAAGACAGTTTGACCACTTGATTGACTACTGTGACTTTTGGAGAAGATCTTTGTTTGAAAAAGCTAAAAATAAGCTTTTCTTCATTGAAATATGTGAAGTGCATTAAAATATCTTACCTCCTTTTACTCTTCGAAACCCTGGAATTGGCTGTGCGGCAGCAACCATTTCGTTGAATACGTCATCAAAAATTGCTCGAGTTTTAGCACCTGATACCTCTATGCTTATCTAGTCAAGAAAGTCAACCAAAAAAGAATTAGTGGTCAGACTTTAAAGTGAAGCAACTACAGATATCCACATAAAATTGTGCATAACTCCAACAGGAACAATTTGAGGAACGTAAAGTCATCCCAAAATGTAACATCATTAAAGCTTCATACTTATTGCATATTATTTTGACACAAATGTTTTCATACCTTCAATTCTCTGGACTCATCAGTTCCCATTGAAGTAACCAAGAAGTCTTCAAATTGAGAAGAAGTAGTTCCAACATCCTCCACACCTAAATCACATGAACCATTTAGTGACAGAAAATCTTAACAATAGCACTAGGAAGAAAGTAAAAGGAAAAATAAATGGGTACCACAGGAATAAAACTAATCGGATATGAACCTGACATTACAGCATATACAGGTGAACAATATCTACGACTTCTCCTGCAAGATGAAAAGGGATTTCAAATATGTAGCATCACTTATAATAAACTTATATTTGATATACAAACAATGCATGTTTGACTAGTGAAGGCCTCACAGTTTTGGTCTAGAAAACCACACACTAACTAAAGTACCAGAGAACTCAAAACAACAAATCAAGGCCAAATCACGGAAAGCTTCATTTAATTATTAAGTGAATTTCTCAAGGAAAATTTAAATTTCCCATAAATTTTAATCAGCCTGCTACATTTGTGAGACATTCAAACAAGCCCACTATGTTTTCTGCTCTAGGGTCCATTTAACACCTCGGAAAATCACTCGGATTTTCTTTACAACAAATGGAAAAATTATCTCATGCTGAATAGATTACTGCATACTAGTTATTGGGTTTTTCTCTCATTTTACATTTAAACCTTCAGAAGCTAAGGAAACACAGTAGAACACAAGAACAGTTTGTCAGCATCACAAGTACAAAATCACTTTTTCAACTAGCCATCATCATGAATCAAGAAAGCAGCACTACCCTCTCCATAATTCTCCAGAGTTACACCTCGTTTGAGACAACAAACATGCTCTTCTGCAAGAACTCTTTGGAGCAGAGACGCCTACCACCTGTTTGTGATTAAGCGTCTGTGAAAGAAACATGCAAATATAATCAGTTTTCACCCAGACAAGTTTACAAGAGAAAAAAGAAAGTGCTTTTGAAGTGAAATTTGAAATTTAAAAGAAAAAATGGAGTGCCTTACTATAGGGTTTGAGCCCACGAAGAGTGTTTTAACGGCCACTTCCATGTTATCTCGTTCTTCCTCTTCTTCTTCAAGTTCGCTCTGTGTATACTGCAACAGTTATCAGTACTTGCCAGCTTAATCTTTCAAATGTGAATGGCAGGTCACAACGCTGTCGTTTCATTGAAAGAGAAAAGGGAAAGTTCGTGGCCCCCCTAAGGTTTGGTTTAATTTCAAATGAATCTATCTTTCACTGAAACAAAAAATAACAATTCATATTGCGAAAGAGAGATTGTTTTGATAAAATCCTATAATATATTGCAAATGTTAAGGATGATTGTGCAAGCAATAATGTAAATAGTAAGGGGTAATTATGTAATTTTGTAAGATGAATAGTGCAGGAGGCTGCCTATAAATAGCAGCCTCCTCCACCGTTTGAAATGCATCCCTCAACATAAGAAATTTCCTTCGTTTCTTCATTTTCTCTCCTCTTGATTAAATTTCAATTTAGTCCTTCAATTTTAGTTCTTTACAATTACACCCTTAAGGTGTAAAATATCGCTTACACCTCCAAGTTATAATATATCAGCTACACCCCTAACTGTCCAATATCATTCTAGTCCCTCAATTTTAACTCATAACAGATATACCCCTGATCTTTATTATATCGCTAATAGGCTTGTTTTATAACACGTTATCAGTACGAATAGCTTGTATTATATTTGTTATGTTGACTTACCAACTAGTTTTATAAGTATGCTCTGTGGTTGCCACATTTGTTGGACCTTCCACATCAAAAAATAAAATTAGTTTATA